>NW_020869298.1:213202-220702 GCF_003789085.1 Penaeus vannamei | reverse complement strand
TTGTTAGTCTGGTACTGAATAAGGTATGTGAGAGGCGCTGTGGTGGAGGACAAGAAGGGCAGGCCAGCAAGGCAGCACATGGTTGGGCTCCCTGTTGGACATCAAGGTCGAATACATCACCTCTGGGGTCTTACAAGTGCTATTTTCCTGCCTAAATGTCAACTCTCCATCCAGGAAGTATTTGGGAAATGAAGAAGTATTACCAAATCCTTACCCTGAAATTCTCGTTTATACAAATGTTACAAAGGAATAAGTTAGTGTTCTAATGTAATTATGTTACATTTTGTAGGTACATTATTAGTCTTTGCATAAGGCGTTGCTCTTACATTCAGCATTGTCTAGCAAAGTGGCTCTCCTGCAAATAAGAGTGAATGTTAATGACATGAAGGTTCTTTCTGTCAGGGTTGATAATAGTGAGAAAGTGTTTTTTGTCTTATATAATTGGTTTTCATTAGTTTTTATGACAATTCTAATAGTTACTGGTTTATATACATCTAAATGCAATGGGTGTCCTGATGACATAGTAATAAAAAATTCTCTATTGTTCTGCATTATCTAGACATATATACTATGTCCCCAAAGAGGAAAGAGTACCTACCAGACCGATCAGAAAAAAAGACAAAAATACACTTTCACATTATACATCTGGCAGTTCCTTGTAAGCCTTCCTCTAGTCACAACTATGTTGCCATGCCTGTGTTTCTGTAGTTAATCTTAAAATGTATATATGTCATACATGAAATTATCCTTTTGTACGGTTAAATTTGAATATAAGTTTGCCACATATTGTTCCAACTGCTACCAAAGAGCAGTCGGGATCCTCTACAAGAGTATATAAGGCAAATTGCCACAAAACTCTCTAGCTTGCCTCTTGATAAACATGCCTGATCCACATCCTTCAATCAACCAGCTGAGGTGAGGGGGGGCAGAGGCAACGAAAGACATTTATCTTATAATCTATATAAGATAACCATAACAGAAAGGTAAAATATTATTCAATAACATGTGTGACAAAGAACAAATTAAGATTAAAAAAAGCACAAGGCACTGCTCTTGATCCTTTAGGAAAAGTGTCAAGTGAAGAAACAATGAAAAAAAATACTTGTGATACCTATTCACAGCTGTTATGTATTTTATCAAAATCTGCCTTAGTTCTGTAGCTATGAGGATTAACCACAACTCACTAAAACCCCCAACTCACTAAAACTTAACCCTGTACTGTATTTTTAATTAAGCACAACAACCACTCTTACAATCTAACATACTTGTATATCTGAAAGTCTGTTTTTATGCCATATTCCTCACATACCCACTTCATGGACATACCACTTTCTAATTTTCTGATCAACTAGGTATATATCAACTAGGTTGTGCTACTGTTCAATTCACCCATTTCTGTTTTTCTACTCTTCCTCTTGATAGCTATAGAAAATGATGAATACTAAGCCTCCCAAAGCAGTGACACATCCAAAAAGGAGAAAAACCATGGAGCAATGAGCTACACGTGGTTACACCAATGTAAACAAAATGACAGCCCTTCCAATAATAGTCAGCTATTTGCCACAGTCTCCATTGTAGCCATAACTCATCAACAGCACATGGGACTTACAGACTAACTCAGCTGCTCCAGATTTTCTCCAAGGCTTTTGATATAAAATGAATGAAGTTCTGTTAAACTGAAGTGTCACTGTATATGGTGTCCCTAACTCTTGATATAAATGTTAATATGCATGATCTTATTTCAGATACATCCCTTACAGCCAGGTAGATTTCTATTAATGCTGGTCATAGTAAAGTGACTACAAAGGGTGTATCACTAATCACAATGGGAGCTCCCAGTGCCATCCTGAGCAACATATCAAGGTGAATGCAGAGTCAGCTGCACAAGGGAAAAATGAGAAGCAGCAGCAAAATAAAATTAGCCCGCCTTCTCTGATCTAGGCTGCAGCATATATGCATGTAGGTAATGAGATCTAAAAGAGGCTTTAACCCATTACTGCCAGTATATTTTGAAGCCGAAAATAAAAGTTTCCGGGCGGCTACAAAATTGGTGCACAGGGCTGGCTATCTCATCTTAGTCTATAGCAAACAAATGTATATTAACAAAAATGAAACATGAGTCCTTATTTCAATATAAATCTCAAAAGATGGGTACCTCGCCACAGGATAGTACAAAGACACACAGAATCATAACTGGCCGCGTAACATCCTTAGACCAAACCAAAGAGCAAATTGACAAAATTAAGCAACCACCTCTTATCAACATGAAATACTTCTTGTATTCCATGGAACAAATATGAAATCAGTATGAAGAACATTGATAACAGAGGGGCCAGATTGCTTTGCTACCCAGGTGGGCATCAAACAAATACACGAAAATAAATGAAAGATTAAATGAAAGAATGAATAGGTTGGGAAGTGAAGTATAGTAAAGACAGCATGAATGAGATGACCATGAATTAATGAGGACTGTTTTGATCTAGCTTCATTATCATACTGACAATGCCAGGAGATGCCGTAGTTGGATCATAGCAATAAAGAAAGGAGAATTCATAACTTTCATTATTTACCCAAAAATTACGGTATTACCATCTTAGTCAATATCCATACGTTTAAACGTATAATGGAAAAGTACCATTCAATGCAACAAACAATATAATACATAGAAAGAGAGATAGGAATAGTATGTGTAAGTGTGTCTCGATAAGTAGGAAACGAAGGACAAACCAATAGAGATTGAAATCAAATACCATATCAAGGGAAGTGTGTAGATACACGTAGCATACCATAAGCATGGACTCAATAATCATTGTGTTGGAACAGTAAGGAGCATAATCATTATTATATATCACGAGAGCAAAATCATTATTATTATCACGAGAGCAAAATCATTATCATTATCACGAGAAGTGACAGTAACACAATACTGCATACATAATGTACATATTTATGTAAATATAAATACAAATGTAAACATATGTTTATACATATAAATATTTATATATATTGTGTGTGTGTGTGTGTGTGTGTGTGTGTGTGTGTGTGTGTGTGTGTGTGTGTGTGTGTGTGTGTGTGTGTGTGTGTGTGTGTGTGTGTGTGTGTGTGTGTGGTGTGTGTGTGTGTGTGTGTGTGTGTGTGTGGTGTGTTGTGTATGTGTGTATGTGTGTATGTGTGTGTGTGTGTGTGTGTGTGTGTGTGTGTGTGTGTGTGTGTGTGTGTGTGTGTTGTGTGTGTGTGTGTGTGTGTGTGGTGTGTGTGTGTGTGTGTGTGTGTGTGTGTGTGTGTGTGTGTGTGTGTGTGTGTGTGTGTGTGTGTGTGTGTGGTGTGTGTGTGTGTGTGTGTGTGTGTGTGTGTGTGTGTGTGTGTGTGTATGTGTGTGTATGTGTGTGTATGTGTGTGAATGTGTGTGTGTGTATGTGTGTATGTGTGCGTATGTGTGTGTATGTGTGTATGTGTGTAGTGTGTGTATGTGTGTGTAATGTGTGTGTATGTGTGTGTGTATGTGTGTGTATGTGTATGTATGTGTGTGTATGTGTGTGTGTATATGTGTGTGTGTGTGGTGTGTGTGTGTGTGTGTATATATGTGTGTGTGTGTGTGTAGTGTGTGTGTGTGTGTGTGTATGTTGTGTGTGTGTGTGTGTGTATTGTGTGTGTGTGGTGTGTGTGTGTGTGTGTGTGTGTGTGTGTGTGTGTGTGTGTGTGTGTGTGTGTGTGTGTGTGTGTGTGTGTGTGTGTGTGTGTGTGGTGTGTGTGTGTGTGTATGTGTGTGTGTGTGTGTGTGTGTGTGTGTGTGTGTGTGTGTGTGTGGTGTGTGTGTGTGTGTGTGTGTGTGTGTGTGTGTGTGTGTGTGTGTGTGTGTGTGTGTTGTGTGTTGTGTGTGTGTGTGTGTGTGTGTGTGTGTGTGTGTGTGTGTGTGTGTGTGTGTTGTGTGTGTGTGTGTGTGTGTGTGTGTGTGTGTGTGTGTGTGTGTGTGTGTGTGTGTGTGTGTGTGTGTGTGTGTGTGTGTGTGTGTGTGTGTGTGTGTGTGTGTGTGTGTGTGTGTGTGTGTGCATGAATGTGTATATGAATGTGTATATGAATGAATGTGTAATATGTGAATGTGAATGTACATGAATGTTTACATGAATGTGTACATGAATGTACATGAATTGTACATAAATGTGTACATGTGTACATGAATGTGTACATGAAATGTGTACATACATGAATGTGTACATGAATGTGTATATGCATGCATGTGTGTGAAAATGTACATCTACATATTTATCTTTCTTTTCAGTTGATTCAATACTCAAATGAAAAAAAAACCTGTTCAGTGGCACCTGGACGAAGATGCCATAAAATCAACAAATAAAAAAAATCTAGAGCCAAACCTTGAGAACTGAAGGATGTGTGGAAGTGTAAGAGGCGTGCTCGCAGCTCCTTATCATGAGTCTCGGACTCTGACAATGTCTCTCCACCCCCGCCCATGCCTCCACCGCCACTATCGACGGTCATCTTAACATCTTGTGCAAGTCTGGAACAGAGAAAGAAAAAGTCAGCCCTCAACTTCCTATCTCGGTTAAGGGAATCCAGGCAATCTTTCATATCTTAATATTCTGTGCAAGTCTGAAACAGAATGAAAGGAAAAAGAGCAGAACTCCTTTGGTAATATTTTGAGCACCTCTGTTCAATACCGTGGCATTTTACATAACTCAGGAACAGAACAAGATGCAAAAAAAGAATTAGACCTCTGTTTAACATCTTGACATAGTAGGAGAAAGCATTAGCATGTCGATGAGTATCGTGACAAGAACTTTCGGCTCCATATATTACAACACCCTTTTGCATTTTGAGGAATTTTATAAAATATGATAATGTAAAGAGTTTAGGACTTTATAACAATATCTACACTATTTTGTGCAAAACTAGAACAAAACAAAAGACTAAGGAAACAAACCTCAATCTAACTTCTGAACTCTGTACAAACTTATAATTCCTTGTTAAGACTCCATTTCTATAAAGAGAGAGAGAGAGAGAGAGAGAGAGAGAGAGAGAGAGAAGAGAGAGAGAGAGAGAGAGAGAGAGAGAGAGAGAGAGAGAGAGAGAGAGAGAGAGAGAGAGAGACAGAGAGACAGAGACAGAGACAGACAGACAGAGACAGACAGACAGACAGACAGACAGACAGACACAGACAGACAGACAGACAGACAGACAGACAGACAGACAGACACAGACAGACAGACAGAGACACAGACAGACAGACAGACAGACAGAGACAGACAGACAGACAGAGACACAGACAGACAGAGACAGACAGACAGAAAGAGAAGACAGAGACAGAGACAGAGACAAACAGACAGGGACAGACAGACAGACAGGCAGAGACAAAGAGAGACAGAGAGAAGGAAAGACAGACAGAGAATCAGAGACAGAGAAACAGACCAGACAAGACAGAGAGAGAGAGAGAGAGAGAGAGAGAGAGAGAGAGAGAGAGAGAGAGAGAGAGAGAGAGAGAGAGAGAGAGAGAGAGAGAGAGAGAGAGAGAGAGAGAGAGAGAGAGAGAGAGAGAGAGAAGAGAGAGAGAGAGAGAAAGAGAGAGAGAGAAAGAGGAGAGAAAGAGAGAGAGAAAAGAGAGAGAAAGAGAGAGAAAGAGAAAGAAAGAGAAAGAAAAGAGAAAGAGAGAGAAAGAGAGAGAAAGAGAGAGAAAAGAGAGAGACAGAAAGACAGAGAGACAGACAGACAGACAGAGAGACAGAGAGAGACAGACAGACAGACAGACAGACAGACAGACAGACAGACAGACAGAAAGAGACAGAGATAGTAAGAAAGACAGAGACAAAGAGTTACAGAGAACATACCAGCTAGCACACAGATATCTATACCAGAGGGCCACTCAACAACACTACACCAGCATTTCAGACTGCTTTTAATCAAAGTAATTAAATCTGCCTCTCACAATTAAAGCTTCCTGTTGTATATCAACTTGAGAGAAACAACAGCAAACTCTCCTATATGGCAATGTCCAAATCATTTACAGTAATACTCAAGCAATATTCATTTTCTTACTGATTTCATTAATTCACTAATCACTCACGATTAATGCATCCATTCACATATTAACATACATGTTCAACAATCATTGCAGATATTTACAAATGACCTATAGAAATCTATTTAGACTACATTAAATGCTGCCTAGATCTACATACTTAGAAAGAAGCTGTTTTCATTACATAAAGGTGCATCACCTCATGAGAGAATGTAAATACTACTAATACATGTCTTGATTACTACTAAATGATAATATCCTCTCTACCTCTCTCCCCCTCTCTCTCTCTCTCTCTCTCTCTCTCTCTCTCTCTCTCTCTCTCTCTCTCTCTCTCTCTCTCTCTCTCTCCTCTCTCTCTCCCTCTCTCTCCCTCTCTCTCCCTCTCTCTCTCCCTCTCTCTCCCTCTCTCCTCCCTCTCTCCCTCTCTCTCTCCCTCTCGCTCCTCTCTCTCTCTCCCTCTCGCTCCCTCTCGCTCCCTCTCGCTCCCTCTCGCTCCCTCTCGCTCCCTCTCGCTCCCTCTCTCTCCTCTCTCGCTCCCTCTCGCTCCCTCTCGCTCCCTCTCGCTCCCTCTCGCTCCCTCTCGCTCCTCTCGCTCCTCTCGCTCCCTCTCGCTCCCTCTCGCTCCCTCTTCTTAAATATCAATTTGTTCATGTCTCTAGGTTTATATGAGTGTCTGCAAACTGGAATATGTTTACAGTACATCAGACGGGGGAGTGAACAAAATTGTGTTTACATATGACGTGTGTGTATCTATGTGCATGTGTGTATGTTTATGTGGGGCTTGGAGAGCCTGATCATATGGCTATAACACTGCATGCATGTGTTCATGTCTATATATACCTCTGTATATATGTGCACATATCTGTATATTCATTTCCATATGCATTGCTCATCTGTTTATGTGAGTGCATTGGTCCACTTATGCCAGCACATAAGTATGTTCTTACATATCATTACATATTTTGAGTCTTCATCATCCTTCAGAGCCCAAAGCCCCACAAAAGAAGTAACATCTGGCCTTGTTAGCAGCTTAATCATCAACAACTGGCATGGGGTTATTGTGTCCTTGTTCTTCAATGTCTCGGACAACAGACACCACCCTTACCAAATATTTATGTCCACATCTGGTAAAAGCAAAATCTTTTATTCACTAATTAAATATTATTCTGTTCACTTTAAGTCAGTAGAAACATTTAAAAAAATCAAAATGGATATGATCTGACATATCAGATTATACAAATCTTCCAAAGAAAATCAAACAAAGAGAAATGCTGCAACATGCAAGAAAAACAATAAACAAGATTTGCTGTTTGATACTACTGACTTCTAAGAAGAAATGACTGAACCGAAACCTAGAAATGCTGACAATATAAACTTCTTTATATATCTTTTAATAAAGGATTGACTGTTTTTACATTTTCTTGTATGTTTGTGTGCAGGGGGAGGGGGTGCGTGTGCGTGTTTGCATG
>NW_020869298.1:193202-208202 GCF_003789085.1 Penaeus vannamei | reverse complement strand
CAAAATCCTCCTGTGACGTCAGGCTCGTGACGTCACTGCAAGCAGACGACGCTATAGAGATATGAATAATTAATAAATTGTGAGCTTGGAAAGCATAGTTGCTATGAAATAAAACTTGATAAAACAAAATATAATCATGTTGTTATATTAGACATGGTTAGTTAGTCTATAAAGATTTTATAAAGATTGAAAGATATCATATTTGTAAGCGCGATCACGCAATGCAGATGACAGTAATCTTGACTTATAAAGGATGCATCAAATTGTCGCACCCTTCATGAAAAAGGAAAAGGGCGTCGAACTCTAGAATTCAAAGAAGCAACATCCATCAGTCATTACTCGAATCGATTAATGGGCGTCACTGATCTCTTTTAATAATTAGGTCAACGCAAAGTTTATTCGAGAATCTGTGTCGTCTGCTAGTAAGGTAATTTTCACGTATACCGGATTCCTATTCAACCAATTTCTATGAAGTTCCTTTCTTATGCTGGTTGACTGAACTCATATATGCAGTCTTACTTGCTTGAGGCGAATTTAATATTGACCAAGGACATATCAATAGATATCTTTTATGCAGTGATTTTCATACCAATGTTGTCGATGAAATAATTTCCTCGGACAGCTATTTTTAGAATATTTCTGCTATAATTATCATGAAAAATTAGCAATAAAGACAATCTGAAAAAGATATAGGAAAGGAAAGTATTTCAAAAATTAATAAAATTGGATGCCGGTTCCCCCTGAATATATGTTGTTTACATGTGAAGATGGCTGCCTCTATAACCCGTGTAGTCGGTATGTTATGCTTTTAAATCCGTCTGTTGTCATACCTGTTTAGCAAATATATATTAGAAACTTTTTTGAAAATATATGGATTACTTGTTCTCATTTTTGCAAGTCCTTCGGTGTTTTTCTTTCGTAAAAGTGTGTGTTTTTAGGCTATATCCGTGTGGTTTCTATGGTCATTTGTAAATTAATCAAAATACAGGATGAGTTTTTCATGTTTCACTTTGGAAGAATGTTAGAATTTCTGCCAGCCATGTTTTAGACGAAAAATAATATATGCAATCGATAGATCGAGTGATTCTAAGAAACATCTTATATGTACTTCAACTGCAAATCAAAAATAATGAAGTCATGAAACCCTTAAGTGGGACTTGTTAGTGTACCGGTAAATTTGGAAAAAGACGTCACCAACGTTTTTCGGGACGAAATTAGATTCGTTCCATTACTATTGATTTGGTTCGGTTGATTCTGGTATACGTTTCCATTGGAAATGGCTAGATTGTCTTCTCCTTACCCGAGTCGCGCCACTCTTGATATCATGCATGTGCACTATGGAATTCTCATTCTCTGCTGTAATCACGGCACTGATTTAGTCACTATATTGTTTAATGCAGGTGGCTGTGCCCCCTGCAACCCCCGCCCAGGAAATCAGAGAATTTGGTCAGTATTCCTCCCGTGTGAATCTCACCTCGTTTTATTGTTATTTTTATTTTATAAATTAAATAACTTCATTATTATTAATTTGCGAGGCAAGTTTATTTAGTAAAAAGTGATTGTTAATTGAATGTCTTCAAGGCTATAAAGCTGGTTTTGGTCAATTCAATGGTGACGCCTTTTTCCAATAATACCGGTGTACCAATATAAATTACATGTAAGGGGAGGGGCTCTACCAGCATTACCTTGCCAAATTCTGTGTGGGGAACATTGCTGGAATTTTTTTTAAACGTGGTCATTTCACAACACATTGATTTTTATTACTACCATTATTGTTGAAAAAAGATCATTCTTTTGGTAGTACTTTAAAGTATGGACACAACTGCATTTCACAATTTTTTCTCAACAATTAGATCATGACTGGGCACTGCCTGAGGGGAGGGCTGAGCCCCACATCGATCTCATCAACCTCTTCATAATTATCATCTTCAATTCAGTCATTTTGCAGCAAAAATTGTATATGTTTTCAGTCTTCATTACAGAGTAAATAGATGTCCTTGTTATTTCAGGGTTGGCAGCTCTTGAGTCCAGTCTCTTCCGCCTAAGCCTAGGAACAATACAAAGGCCATTATTATGCACTTCAGCATCAAAGCTCCTTTCACCGTCTGACACTACAACTCCATCAAGCTTAGTTCAGGTTAGTGTTGTGCTCGGAGCATTTAGCCTCTTCTAAATCTATACCAATATAACAATCTGGTTCATGTGGGGTTAAACATGTACCATTAAAAGTATACAAGCTCCCAGATATATGCTGTACTGCCTGAAACAGTAGTCAGTCTTACAGTGGCCATCTATAAAACTAGAATATGCCTAATATTAGAGTAAATTTTGCCCAATTCTTAATTTCTATTATCACTATCGTGGTTGATGTCTAGCAACATGCCTGAAATGAGAATGCGAGGTGATGAGTTATTCAGTCACTGAGGGAAGAGTTTGCTGATCTCCACGTTGGTACAGCAATAACTTACTATATTTTCAATGTTCTTGCTTGCTTAGTACTTCACCATTTTAGGGAAAAAATGCTTATTGTGGTGGAGAAGGTTAAGCCTTGTTCTATGCAGGTTGCCAAATATGTGAAGTTTGTTTACCAAGAAATAGATTGTGATATTATTTGCCATTGAAAATGATGAAAAAATTTACCCTTGTATTATATTTTAAAGATACTTATTGTGAGCTAATATATATAGCATTGTAGTGGTCTTTAGATGATATTTTTTCAATTCAAATTTTTTCAATGACATAAGTGATTAGGTTGAATCACTTCATGGTTTCTTAATGATAAGAAGATATAATATACAGGGAGAGAAGAGGAAAAAGGGTGTGGAGGTGAGAAAAAGAGAGATTTATTTTTGTTTACAGTCATATATTCCATTGCAGAAAAGTACACTCCACACATCAGCTGGGAACCAGAGCTGGGAAAGACCCCGTGGGCCCAGGAAATGGCTTGTCAACAATCAAACAAAATTTGAACCAACCCCTTTTGGAGAACAGGAGAGGCCAGCGGTGAGCTATTCTCATTTCCTTAGGCTTGTTTGAAGAAGATTAGCTGGAGCATTACCTGACTTGAGTCTTTTCTCGGTTTTATCAATATTTCTACTCTGAATATACCATGTTGATGTGTTTTGAGTTAGCACATTTAAACCCTCAAAAAATTTTAAATAGATTATTTGAATGCATGTTATATTTATGATTCTACAATATATATTAGTCTTTTCTAAGAACCATTTTTTTATCATCAGTGTCTTTACATTCATAGGCGATAAAAAAATATGTTAATATGTAAATTAATACTGGTAATTAATATCCATCCTCTTTCTTGACAATATTACACTTTTCTGTATTCTGATTTGTCCGTGTAAACAGTTTATGAGTAGCTTCCATTTTAAAAATGCAAACACATCATAATGAGGTATAAGTAAGTCAACAAACCTTCACCCTTTCCAGTACGTGTGTCATGTAAAAGAAAACATAAAATACAGCCCCGATAAGATGTGGTACGTGGCTTGCCTAGTTCGAGGAATGAAGATTGATGATGCAATCCATCAGCTGCAGTTTGTACACAAGAAAGGGGCTGTTGCAGTGCGGGAGGCTCTCGAAGAGGCCCAGGAATTGGCTGTTAGGAACCATAATGTTGAATTTAAGAGTAATTTGTGGGTCTGTAAGTATATGTGTATTTATTTTTGTTTTATCTTCTTGTTCTTCTTCTTTCTTTTTTTTCTTTACTTTTTTTCTTTTCTTTTCTTTTCTTTTCTTTAAGATGTGTTTTATAAGTATAGGAGAGTTTTAATTCATAAATATCATCTTCAATTTACTCTGGTTTAGAGTTATTTCAGGCATAAATAGTTTACATTTTCTCTAGAATCATTTTGCAGCAAAAATTGTTGTTAATATAGTTATTCTTCATATTCATCTAACATGACATGAAGTGAAACTGAAAACCTCATAGTTGCTTTTACTTGTAATGTGAAGTCTAAATCTGTACTAGATTTAATTGACATCACACTTGCATTTACTTCATTAAATAAATCAGTATGATCAAGAGAGATCCTAGGGAATGTTAAAAATAAGATCAATATGGTATTTTATGTACATTGAAATTCCTCTGTATAAAACATTACTCTCTGACAAAATGTAAAATCTGTATGCATTTCCTCTCTTGCAGCGGAATCCTTTGTGGGCAAGGGACTGGTTATTAAGGGCTTCAGACGACATGCACGACGCAGGTTCGGTCAAGTGAAGTACAAGCACTGCCACTACTTTGTGACGCTAGAGGAGGGAGAGCCACCAGAACATTACTACCCCCACAGCAGGAAACTGACACCACAGGAGATGCTGGAAGAATGGCTGGAGAGCAAACGACAACGCACCATTCCAATGTCCTTGTAGACTATCATAGGACAAGTTGGAACAGAGAATGTCTTTTTTAGCTCCAGATTTGAAGCATCCCTAGAATCTTAAAATCAGATTCAGAGATGGAGTTGAACAAGGATTGAACTGTGATTTTCAAATCTGTTTCGGCATATAAACTTGTAAGCTTCTGTTCCTTGGAATAATTTGTTTCCAGCAATTACATCTCAGAGAGGTTTTGTAAATATCAGTTATTAAATTTTTTATTAGATATCATATATTTAATTCCTTTGTTATCAGTCTTTATAGAATTGATGAAGAAAAAATATGAAACCTTGAGCATCTTCTAAAGGTAAGTATGAAGAGGTGTCTATACATACCTACATATTTTATATCGCCCAGTAAATTTGAACAAGTACAAGGATCATAATAATGCCTTTATAATAGCTCATTTGTTTCTAAGGAAGAGGCAGAGGCTGTGTCAGTAACAAGAGACCATCTTTCAAATCAGACTGACCTTTCAAGTAATTTCCTGTTGAAGCTATCGCTGAAGAGTCATTTATCTCTTCTTACGGAAGCTGCACAACTAAAAGTGAAATGAGCAAATCTGAGATCCCCAAGATGACTTTTCCAAGAATATCTGTGATATATGATAATTTTTTTGAAGATAAAAATGATTTTCTTTTAATTTAAGGGAAAAAGAAACATTGTACATTATTAAGAATGATGGTGCTAGTTGGATAGACTATAGGAGAAACACGGACAGCTACAACCATATGTACATATATACTGTAGTAGTACTTAAAAACTTATGTACAACAAATCAATTGTGTGAGATTCTCCTTCTGTTTGTGTTATTCTGTTAGGTGATCTGGGAAACTCATAGCATAGATGTTATTTCTTTACTGAGGGGGAAAAATTGGGGACTAGCACATCCTTGGGGATAGAGCTGGAATGTTGCTTGTCCAAGGAGTAAGGCTGAATTGGAAGTCTTCTAGGGTGAGAGCACATTCCATTGTTCTGAAAAGTGTCTGAATTTGCTTGGGTCATGGGAATGATCAGTGATGCCTGCAGCAGTATTTATTTCTGACCACATATTCATAGCTTCAAGCATGGCTGTAATCATCAAACAGGAGTGACTTTCTATATATACTATACTGCTCAGTTAGCACCCATTCTTTGTATGCACTGCCCTTTAGGTCATTTACCACATCCAAAATGCTAGGACCTTGTATATTCTCAGGGTCCTGGCATAGGCTATAGACTCTAGACTATAGACTTCTGTCATCCTCTACCTTGGTACATCCATATCATTATCTTCCATCCCTTCTAACAGCAACCTGAGGAATTCTGGTCATCTGCGTTGATAAGTCAAGGTTCTGGGCTGGGCTTCTATGGGGGTTCTTGTAGAAAGCGTCCAGGGTGATCTGGGTATATATGTTAACAAACTCCTGGCCCATAATCATGACAAGATAGAAGTTGGAAGGGCTAAGTAATTTCTTTGAACATTTCGTTACTTTTGAAGTTAATTAACTCATCTTGCAAAGCAAGAAAATAAGGGAGACGAGCAGCAGACCACAAAGATTTACATGAGCTACTAGCTCATGAGAAAAAATCTATTGACAAAACTGAGGGCATTATCACTGTGACAAGCAAACCACATTACATTTTTAATCATCTACTTTTGCGTAAAGTAGATAATCTAACTTCAGATTATGCTCATGAAAATTCTACTGAAAACTGTAGGGGTACAAGTATGAAAAGTCAGTGCTGCTTTTGTTTCTGTGAGTCATTGTGATTGTACTTTGAAAAGAGGTAAGAAACACGAAATATGAATGCTCATTATAAAATCACTGAGATAGTAACAAAATGACATAAACACATGATTATTACAAGAACAATAAATAACATGTAACAACATGATTTAATGCCCGGCCCCCTCCCCCACTCTGCCATATTAGGGGGTACCTATGCTTGTTAACCAGTTTTGAAGAAACACCCCTATATCAGGAAGATCTATAATTTTTAACCCCTCTTTTCCCAGGTCCTTCCCAGGCATTTTCAGTTAAATTAACCCCCTTTCTCAGCCTTTATGAAAATTTCATACCCTATCCCAGGACTGACAAAGAAAAGACATCCCCCTATTTCCAGGGTACAGTACAATAAAACAAACATTCAATCAGCATGATCATACGGCAAGAAACAGGAAGGGGTTCTGCTGCTCCAGACAGTAGACTTTCTATTACTACTAATAGTGCCAGAAATAACTCCTGGAGTTATGGGAAAGACATGGCTATTGGATTCGAAGGTAGGAGAAGCAAATGAGAAGTGTCAGTAATTTCTGTTGACAATGGATGTAACCAGTGATGAAACTGAATGAATCAGAGGAAATGGTAATCAGGGTGATGAGAAAATCCATTATCTTCAAAGTATAGTGTTGTTGACCCAGACGTCTCCCCCCTTTTTTCTTGAGTCTCTCGTGAAGAAAGAAGAGATCGCCCTTCTTTTTCTTTGTCAGGCCTGAAACTGATGCTGATAAATTACCCCTTTTCTCGAAAATCGCAAACACACAACTCCTTAGGGAGTTGGGGGGGAGGGGATTTAATGAACTTGCGAGTGAAAATGGTAACATGATTTTTCTGCAAGAGCAAACAACTTCGCACATCATCCTTCCTCTAAATATCCCTGTGTGAGGCTAATCTGCAGCGTACATAACGAAATTAATTGCAACTTGGTGAACGAGACAAGTGCTGTCAGGCACATGAGAAGTGGTTATTGAAAAAATAACGTACAATCACAGAAGCAGACAAATTCTATATGAAATCATGAACAATAGTATAGTGATAAACAATAAAGACAATGATAGTTATCGAATGCTCCTATATTTAAGTAGAGTGTTTAAATAAGATTGCTATTCACTCTGTTAATGTAATCGCCTTAAATAGTTTAGTTATCCCTAAATAACACTATTTGAATTTTCTACTAGTACTACGTTATTCGTTGCTGTAGAAAACGTAATTTCTCAGGTTAGCCGGTGGTTACTTACTTGTGTGACCCTTGGTTATAAATATTTGCCAGTAAAGAGAGATTATCACACAAAAGTAGAGACATACAACATAACTAACAGTGTAATATTTTGCGGTATATTTTAGTTTCACACAGCCATCCAAACTCTTAGTTCTCCTTTAAATTATCCACAGCATAGTATACGTGTATGTTTTTGTTAATTTCCATCGCTCATGATGTAAATGAAAGTATTGGTATTTTTACGATATTAAGTCCCTATTACTCCAGTCATTCTTGGGCAATACACAAACATCGCGGCATGAACCCAAAAATTTCCTATCCCCTATCTGATAGCCGTATTTCCCTATCGGAGGCCTCAGAACCCCACCCGATCGCCGTGGAAAAGTGGAAGAGTAGTCAGGGCGCTCTTTTCCTTCATGAGTACAATCATGCATGGTATGTTTGGAACTTCGGAGCCATGGAAGAAACTAGCGAACGGTTAGTCTGTGATCTTGACGATAATGTGCAGGTCATACATCTCCAGCAAAAAACATGTTAGCAGTGTGTTCGGCTTTATGAAACCGCTTGAAATCCGTCACCAGAAAATCGTATAGGTACAGTTCCGGACACATGACTCTGACACGTCGTCGGAGCCCACGCACGCAGGTTTCTGGTTGACAGGTTTCCGTGTGGAAAAGGAGCTGGTAGGTGGGGTACGTGGGTAGAGGAGAGTGGACTGAAGACTAGGGTAGCGAACGAAAGTGGAGTAATTTGAGCATTATCAGCCATATTGCATGTCTAGTTTGTGGGACGAATATTAAGCCGTTTGATGGAGTAAATCCTGGTAAATCAAGGATTTATGTAATTGTGATATAACACATTACACGTCCAATACGTGCTGACCACCCCACCCTCCTCCATGGTATAACCGCGTGCAGTCACACAAACAAGCGAGGAGAGATCTTGGCAGAAATGACACACATTCTACATCATCACTAATATGTCTATACCATAAAATATACTGTCTCATCAGTTTATTTTAAAGGATTGTAGTCTACACTACTATACAGCCAGGCCAACAAATGCAATTTGGGATGGTGGTGATATATACATATATATATATATATATATATATATATATATATATATATATATATGTGTGTGTGTGTGTGTGTGTGTGTGTGTGTGTGTGTGTGTGTGTGTGTGTGTGTGTGTGTGTGTGTGTGTGTATGTTGTATGTATGTATATATATATATATTATATATATATATATATATATATATATATTATATATATTTTATATATGTCTATCATATATATATATATATATATAATATATATCTGTATATGTATGTTTATAATATATATATTATATATATATATATATATACATATATATATATGTTATATACTATATATATATATATATATATATATATATATATATCAGTCAAGGCAGAAAAAATCAGACTTTCAAGGCCTTTTGCTTACCATTTGGCGAGAGAGAGAGAGAGAGAGAGAGAGAGAGAGAGAGAGAGAGAGAGAGAGAGAGAGAGAGAGAGAGAGAGAGAGAGAGAGAGAGAGAGAGAGAGAGAGAGAGAGAGAGAGAGAGAGAGAGAGAGAGAGAGAGTGAGAGATACACGAGATGTAACATGTAACATTCTTTTAAACATCAACCAGGAATATGCTTAATAAACAGTCGTCCTTAACACTATCTCTGACGACCTGTCTGAAATTTCTGACCTAATATTCTCTAAAAATCTTGATATTTAAGGGAACACTCCATGTGACCAGTGTCTGAAGAGGAACTGGTGAAGAGTTCGAAACGCGACATTTATTTTCATATCTTATTGTGGCTGTTTTCTTTTTCAACACGAGTATTGTTTTGGTATTGTATCAGGGGCAACTCGGAGGATGCAGAATTCACGTCAAGCAATTTATTTATTTTTGTTAATACTGAAGAGAGCTGTTGGTTATATCATCTGTAGATGTGCCGGCCATTATAGGTGGTAGGTCAGATAGTACAATGGGGAAACACTTCATTCGGTGTTTGTTTACTTCTTTTATCCTCTTACATTTACTACATTTGTCATTTTCTTTACTAATGTGCTTCCACACGTAAACTTAATATATGAGATCTAAAACACAAAACCTTGTTTTTTCATATATAAGCAATCTTTGCACATATATTTCCATTTTGAGTTATATAATAATATATGACTACTTGATTATACAAACATATGCAGATAATTAAAATCTGACTCAGAGGCTCCCTGTAATGGCCGACTATTGCTACAATGGATTTATAGAAAATGGGATATACTCGGTCATACATAAGGGATAACTCAATCATTAATTCCTTTTAAACTAAACATTTACCTTTGCTTATGAAATGCATGCTAAGTAATAGGAATGTAAATATTTGCTACAGTAGAGATATTATTAAGATTGACTGTATACTCCTTTATACTGTAGTATTTTGATAACTAGACATATTCAACCATTTGTTTTCTCTTTTTAAACTAAATTGCGAAAATATTCATTCCGTAATTACTCACACGCCGTGCCGTCTCACAATATTAATGACACTGGTACATTGGCCATTCCAGCTTCTCGCATCCTCCGAGTGAATAGATTATATCGTGTTAAAAGATGTTCTAGATGTTAAACCCGTAGACGTGAGCGACGTTCAATGGGTCTTGGCTATCAGCTGGTTTGTTAAAATTGTGCCAGGCCCGACCCTATGAATTTTCATAAATACAGACGCAGAAATAAAGGCATATCTGTCTTTATATCTGATAGATATACATTTAATCATCTATTTGCCGGGTTGATATGCATGTTTAGACTAATAAATGTGCATTTGTTTATTTATTTACGAATGTCAAGTACACTAATATTCTTTGGGTCGGGCCTCGCACAATTCTAACAAACCGGCCGTATGTCTGTCATCGCCCCATTTACGCTAACGGTTTGCCATAAGCAGGCGCGATGCCCCGGGGGGGGGTGGGAGGTGCGACACCCCCAAAGGTCACAAATCGTCATTTCACTCGGCAGAATGGAAAAAAATACAGTTTACTCGGCAAACTTGGTGGTCGGCATAATTTAAGGAATCAATGATCATGGTTTGTGACTCGCGAAGTTTTCATTTTCATTTCAATTTGGTCCTTTTCGAAACAAGATATTAAAAAGTATGAAGTGTGGATTTAATTTTTAAAATGTTACTCGGTAACCTTGCTCCCGACACCCCCCAAAAAAAGTTTTCTAGCGCCGCCCCAGGCCATAAGCCTACAGTTTATTCGCACCGTCACTAAAAAATTGCCGTGAGCTCCTCAGTCGGGTTGAAACTCACGCTTTACAACACATATTATGGTTATGTTCTCATTCATCCCTCATGACCAGATGCAGGGAAATCATTAAGTTCGTGGAGGTTAACCGGGACGTTTCGGATCGGCGTGGAGAGTGTTAAGTGGGACAACCAAAGTAGATTGATCTAGATTGGGAAGAATGCGTGAGTCGGAACATAGAAGAGGCGTGAGGGAATGAATGAGAGCTGGAAGAATCTTCGCCAGCAGAGTCGGGAAAGTAGAGTCTGCGCCCAAGACCTTCGCCGCAACTAGAGTGGAGAAGTGCAAGTCGACAGGTGTCAATAGGAGAGTCCATGAATCTTATAGTTGTGTGAAAGTATTTGTGTATTATATTTGTGTGATGCAGCGATCAAATAAAGGAGAAAAGAGAATACTATGAAAACAATAAATGGACAGAGAGTCAAGTTATTCGAACAGTAAAAATTGACGATAACCAGGTAGGCCAACCAAAAATATAATAAAAAAAATACAATACAAGAGAGCATGAGAGAGAGTGGGGATATGGTAGACATATAAGCATGATTAGCTCAACATGGAACCTGCAAACCCAAGCCAAGCCCCCACATGGTTTCTAAGTCTGCCCGCGCGGGTTCCAAAACCAAACCAAGATGACAATTAGGTCGACCTATTCTGACCATTTAGAATGCCTGTCGCCGTTACCACCCCCCCCCCCAACCCTCCACTGGCCGGGGATACGCCACTGATTAGTGCTTGTCCACAGTCTCGTATCATGTGTTAATCTGTTCTTGTGTTGTGCTCTTTCATCAATAAAGAATCGAACACAGAGAAATCTTCCATTTGGAGAAACACACACAACATAGATATATGGTAACCATGATTTTTTTTTTTTTTTTTTTTTTTTTTGTACTTGAAGACAAGAGCTCAACAACTTCGACATGGCAAATAGACGCTATCGCCGACATCAGCCATAGCCCAACATCATTAATACAGTGTACCCTCGTTTTTCGCGGGAGTTACGTTTCAAAAAGAACCCGTGATAGGCGAAATTCGTGAAGTAGTAACCTTTATTTTTTTTACAATCATTATACAATGAAATACTCTACAATACATTGAAACCAAAGAACAAAACCTTTTTACAGGCCCAAGCATTTGTTTAGCAAATAAAAGTACTGTATAAATGTTTTATTTTACAAATAACTACTGTACTGTAAAATAATAATTTTAATCATCAATACGAACTGAAGGCTTCATGGGTTTTAGAGAAAATTTGTAAACTTAAATTTGGCAAGCTGTTTTGCGTACATGTACATATTAAACCGTAACGTTATTGACACACAGGTAGAGAAGAAGTGGAGAGACTGTTTAGTCATTCAGAATGCAGAACACAATGCACGATGCAAATCCGTGAAGCAGCGAGAACGCGAAAGGTGAAACGCGTTATAGCGAGGGTTCACTGTACCGCATTTTTTATGAAATACAACAATGACAAGTTAGAACATCAGATCCCACTATATTGGGATGGATATCAGAAAATGGTAGACTTGAACTAGAAGCCTCTCATTAAAACCAGGACCGAAATCCCTTCTTCATATTATCTATTGCATGTAATTGCAGATGACTGTGAGCGAGACTGTGGAAGTAAAAAAAAATAAAACTCTCATTTAATGTGTGGTTATTGCGCTAAGTGTAGGTGCAGGTTGACATGGAAAAAGTAGAGAATAACTAGTTTCACAGGCGAAAAGTATTCATATATTTTCCTGGTTAAATCAGTTTTTAACATTGCTTTCATTAAACTAATTTAATTATATCGTGCTTCATCACACATGTCCACGCAGATCGACTTTGACAGAACATAAACTGCTCAAGGAGAGATTATCAGAAAGTTTATCAGAAAGTGCGAGGCCCGACCCGATGGATATTCTCATATATAGACTGATATACACAGAAATAAATGTATATCTGTTTATCTATCTGATAGATACACTTTTATCCGTCTATTTGTCCGGTTGATATCCATGTCTAGACTGATAGATATGCATTTACTTCTGTATATATACATATCCATATAAATATGAATATTCATTGGGTCGGGCCTCGCACATTTTTAACAAACCGCCGTTGGTAATGCAGTAAAATCGCTTAAGTCGGGGGCAGACGTTTTACTATCTGAGTCTTCAAAAGTGATTCACGCTTTGAACCTGAAATAGTCAAGAAGTGTAGACATACGCCTTCAAATGGCGTTTTGGAGTGGGGTGAAGACCATTTCCGACTCGCTGTCACTGCTGGGCCGTCGACGTCTCATTTACAATTATGACCGATTAATCTGAATTAACCACACCTGTGTTTCGAGGTGATTTCCTATAATGTCTGTTTTTAGTAGGTTATTTGTGGTGAAATACCTTATGCAGGTATGAGGGATATACCTTATAAGGAAAATACCTCTGGTGAAATATCTGATGGGGGTATGAGGGGAAAAATGTTGATAAGTTTTTGTTATGTATATAAAGGTACGATAATATGAAAACTTGAAGCCATATCAGTTGTTACAATGTTTACGGAGAGAGAGAGAGACAGACAGGCAGACAGACAGATAGACAGCAATATATAAAGACTGAATAGTAAAATCTTGAAGAGGGGGGGGTGAGGCAGAGTGTGAGGGGAAGTCAGAGACAGAGAGACAGGAAGGAGTGAAAGAGAAGGGGAAAATGACACACACAGATGCAAAGTATGCGAATGAAAATTGCCGATGATTTGATTCATGATGACAACGAAAGTTTTGAAAGTACGAAGAAATTATTTTTAGGCATGTACCTTTTGCCCCAGCAATGAGGATAAATAGCGGAATAAATTATCAAGAATTCGGAAAACAACCACCTACCTACTAAGAATTATTAATCAGAGTATACATATCGATATGAATTGTACACGAATTTAATTAGAAAGATAATCCAACGAGGGAAAAAGCCCCAAAGCAATATTCCTCCGTAATGGGGTCTGTTCCAGCCTAAACCAAAACAGCACAAGTCCCCCATAGTTCTGCGAGTCTACCCTAATTAACTTACGATCGTCTGTTATTACTCGCTCAGTGAATGCGATTTCTCGGGGTTAAGAAGTCATACAACAAAGGGTTGACGTAACCGAAACACATCCCCGATGTTAAGATATATAATTAACCGACAATATGATCCAGTTAACAACAATCTTTGCTTTCCACTGGCTAAAGGTATGTTAGGAACGAGACAATGACAGGTGTGTAGCAGTAATTAGAATGACAGGTGTGCAGCGGTTATGGTAATGTTTTGGCATGACATTACCAGCACATCCCTTTTAAGCATTGTTAATCCCTGAGTGAAGAAGGCGGGAGGCTGTATCTCGCAAATGATGGAGATGCAGAAGGAAAGTGGCCTTCATGCAAGAACTTTGTTGACAAAAAAAGAAAATTATGTTTATCAGGAGATGGATGGAAGAATTACACGGGAGATAGTTGTAAAATGACCATAATGTTTGCAGTTTTTTTTTTTGTAACTTCTTTAGCTGTAAAATACTGAGGTCTACCTGTAACTTGGTTTGATTTTTGCCCCAAATTCATTTTCTTTATTAATCTGTTATGAAGATTTAGGCTATGAAAAGGCAGTATTCCTTGAATCTCTCTTTTTTCTCATTCTTCTTCTTTTTTCTAATTATTCTTTTCTATTTTTGTTTTCTCTTCCTCTTTCAGGCTTATGTCTTTAATGTTGTCAATTATTTTTGTTCATTGTGAGTAGATATTTGTGTCTCAATATGTAGGACCTTTTAATGGTGAATGGTCTGCATCTTTGGTTAATATTATCAAGAGCAATGCACAGAGATGGTGGGAAATGGAAACCACCATCTTATAAAGCATAAGAGATAGAGTCCTAAACAACACAGGTTTTGCCGCTTTGCCCTCACATTTACCGTGAAATGACAAAAATATCTGATGCATATCATGGCTCAGAGACCACAACACTCGCACAGGCAGAGTTCTTAATGTCCGTTTTCTAAAAGTTGGCACAGTGTTGATAAGGGGGGGGGTCAGTGAGGGAATTGTCCCCTTTGCCTAGGAGATTAATAAAACGAAGGAAAGGTTCGACTTGAGTTTTTGGGTTTGCATGATACCCAGATTTTAGGACTTTGTATCTCTCTCTCTCTCTCTCTCTCTCTCTCTCTCTCCTCTCTCTCTCTCTCTCTCTCTCTCCTCTCTCTCTCTCTCTCTCTCTCTCTCTCTCTCTCTCTCTCTCTCCCTCCTCTCTCTCTCCTCAGTCGTGGTGTATCTCTCGTAGGCTAGACGTGTTACAGT
>NW_020869298.1:164605-183776 GCF_003789085.1 Penaeus vannamei | reverse complement strand
AATTAAACACAAATTGGGCATGGCATTTACTCACATACCATCCCTGGTGGCATGGGGTTAACAATGGAAAATACATTTATGTAAACTAACCAGTTCAGACATTTTTAGACACAAATTTGTTAAAGCAGCAAATGATTTCCACACTTTAGAAAGTAAATATAGTCTAAGAAAAAGCAGTAACTACCAATTGGGAGTTGTAGGCCACAGAGGATTCACAGGGACAAAACCTTAAAGAAAAATATTGTAGGCCAATTAGCTAGGGGTTTTTCATTATTCATAATAAGAATGTACTAAGGAGCTATGTCTTCAAGGATATCATATACAGTTGAATAAGTATTTTTAGTGTAAGATTATATATGTCATCAGAGAATTATGAATTGAAACAGCTGATATTGAAACAATCTAGTAGCAAGTGCAAACAAAGTTAGGAATAACTGCCTTAAAAATTGCACCAGTCATATTTATTTCATCATAAGAACGAAATACTTTCTTGTGCAAAATTTGATGATGAGGATAGTGCAGTCAATTTGTAGCAGAACTTTTCATAAACACAAGGAAGAATTTGAGATATTGCCTACTGTGTTAAATCCTACTAATTTTCATGTCTTACCTGGTATAGGACTCGTTTTGTATGATCTTGCTCCTGTGTGTGTTTTTAATGCTCTCTTTCAGCATTTGGAAGTATGCTTTGCTGAAGAAAAGAGGTAATTTGTTAACAAAAAACAGGAAAGAAGAAAAAAAAGTAAACTTCCAGTTTACAATGTTTACAATAACTTATGAACCACATGATTTGGATTGTGAATCTTTGTTATAGTTGTTTTAGTCTAATATCTTCATAATACAGTGATATGAGTATGGCAAAAACATTATACTGCTGAGATCTATATTTTTTTCTCCCCTTTTTTCTTTCTTTCTTTCTTGATGTGTGGGTAATCTTGAAGTGTGTCTTCTGTTTTACATAATTCACTTATGAAAGGAGCTTAGAACATTTTGATCGTCTCAAAAAAAATAAGTATTTAGATTACAAATGCAGAAAATTGGAGTACCTATCTATATGTTGTTTTTTTGCTTGTTCTCTCCATGATTATGCAAATTTAACTTTTATTGAAGAGCAAGCCCTGTGTAATTGGTAGTTGTTGCATTGCTCTTTGTTTACTAGGTGATGGAAGATGGTAAGTTTGCAAGGAAAGGATGCTTAAATATGCTTTTACAAAATTCGAGATGTTGAGTTAGTATTGGCTACATGGACCACTGTTGGACAGGCTTAGTTCTTAGTTTTTAATTATTAGTGTATGAATCATTTGTGTATATGCAGATGGTAATGATTAGTGAAAATGCCTTATAAAGTCTATGCAGTTTATATCAGATTTACTTTGTGTTCTTCATCTTGGGGAAAAAGTTTTAGCAAGATATTATTTCAGCCTTTACATTTAATGTGTCACGACTGTATTACTAATTATGGTATTGTTAAGAAATTCAAACTTATAAAGAGCTGCAGCAGAGGTCAAGGCATACTAACATGGCTATCCTGATCTGAAGAACTTCATTGGTTTGGGTTTGTTTCTGACTTGCTGGAAAATGTACAGTATGGTAAAAAACAGTGAAGAGAGAAATAGTTCATGCCTGCAGGTTCTTTACTCAGGCATTGCATATATGTTTTGTTATTTTATATTTATGCTTACCACATTTATTCCTGTTTGGCTTATATTTCTCTTTGTTAGATAAAGGTAGATAGAGGTTTTTAGATGATTATTATTGTCTTTTTATTGTATGTAAATGCTTACTATATTTTACCAGATATAGAAAAGCAAGAGGAGACCCATGACTGCAAATTCACCTGCCATGTGAGCACCTGCTATGACATTGTAACTCTTCCTGATGATCCTCACACATTTCTCACCTGTGGAGAAGATGGAACTGTGCGATGGTTTGACTTGCGGGCAAAGGTGCAGTGCACAACAAGAAATTGTCAGGAGGTAGGCCTTTTTTCTTTTTCTTTAATCTTCTTGCTTAGTGATATTATTAGGAATTATTTTTTCACAATTTTTGTGTTTCATGTCTCTAATAAACTGTTTCACTGGTGCAAGCTCATGCTGAAAGATAAAGAAACACATAGAAAAAGTAGATTTAGCTTTTGTGAAAGAATTTCATAGGTTCCTCTGTAAGTTATTGTTGCATTGCAAAGGAAAGAAAGTTAAGATAGTTTTTAACCCTTTGTCTGTTAATGAGGTAGATGTTTTTCTGCCATCTAGCCAAAAATGGTGTAATCAAATAGAAATGTGCTTATTTGCCAAAATTTAAAATTAATTGATAGAAAACATGCCAGAACTTTAATGCTAAAAGCCTGATCCACCTCCATTGCACCACCAAGCTGTGTTATCTCAGTTGAATATCAGCATTTCAAAACTGACAAGTTGTTTTCCAATTCTGTTTTGGTGTGAATGGGATGCAGTCAGTGTTAACTAGTATATGTGGTACAGTTTAGCATCTTTACTAGAGCCTGAAGACCACACAGAGCCATTTCCTCCTTTGCATATAACTTCTCAATACTATATTGGTCCTTCTGTGTGCAAAATCTCAATCAAGTTATGAGCTTTCAGTGCTTATCCTATCCTTGCCTGCTTGTGGTACGATCTCCTCCTTGCCCTTTATGCAGTCATAACATGGCATGATGAAGCTACTCGCACCATAATTTTTGTTTTCACTTAGTATTTTGTGTATAAGAGGTAACTTTTTCAGTTGTTTGGTAACTTTAACATTCTAGCATGAAGCATGCATTTTCTGCTGTGTAAAATCCAGCGCTTTGAATAGCCTTTCACTACCTAGGCTCCTTGAAACTCATGTTTATAGCTTTCTGGTGATTTTGAAATTTGATTATTAGAGTCAAAATGAATTTTGAAGACCAGGCCTCACTGCAGGTTTCCCCAGCATTTTTCTCTACATCTAGTTGATGTCTTCCATTATCATGTAATTTTAGATCTTCCCCCTTTGTTTTAGCTTTGAATAAAATATGTTGCCTGCATGCGACACCTCAGACAGACAGAATTCAGACTCCCTTAGAGACCAAATCTTTGGTAGTCGCTGCTATGGAATGCCCAGTTCCTGCATTACCATGCTACCATGATATAATTAACCGTTCACCTTGGTCTGAAACTCGTGCATTTTTTTGACATTGATTAATCCCTTGGATCCAAGTGATGTGGATGCCTGGTCTTAAAAAAGATTTGGTAAGGGAAAGATAATCAGAGTTACTCATTATGGGGAGAAAATTGGCTTAGGGTTAGTGAAGGCAACGTCTCATCATGGGAAACTGTTACTAAGTGTTGGGTAATGGGGATGTCTCATTGTGCGTGCTCAAAGCACTTGGAAGATTATCATCCTCCTACCTTGCCTGTGAGAGGTCTGTGTCCGGAAGGAACACTATCTCAACGCACTGAAACCTATTCCTAATCCCAGTTACTGGTGGTGTAGGATCTTGTACCAAGTGCAAAATACTTGGAGATGATATGGGGTCTGCTTAATGGAAACAGTGTTGTGTTATATAACTATAAAACAATTTCCAAGTTCAAATGCTTCTCTCTCTCTCACTCTCCTTTCTCTCACTTTCTTTGTTTCCTATCTCCTCTCTACTTTCTCTCTCCTTTGTCAGGTCAGAGTTGTAAGGGGATTAGTAAGTAGGGCCATGACTTGTGAAGTTGTTCAGAAGTAGTTACATAACGTTTTGTTTTGTAATTAACAGGAGAATGAATTCTACTTCATAGATAAAAAAAGGTTTCCTGCATGCCTATATATTATTATGGCAAGTCCATAAAATGGCTAGAAATGTCTCCCAGTAAATTTTGTCTATGGTATGTATATATACCACAAAAAGAGACAAAGGGTTAAGTGCAATGTTTATGGGAAAGACTTATTATATGGCATTTTTTCTGTGAACTGTTTAATTAAGTCAAAAACCACAGATGGTATTTTAAGGCTTGTCCTATGTCAGTGAGACAATATCTTCTATATATTCTCATATGTTTCAGGACATTCTTCTAAACATGGGACGTGCAGTAACTGCAGTAGCGGTAAACCCTATTACACCATATCATTTGGCTGTGGCTACTCAGGATTCAACCATCAGAATTTATGATAGACGTGTCCTGGGGACTAGAGCCACAGGTAAGAAGACTAATATAGTAAAGGAGGAAAGGCCATATACCACTTACCTGTATGCAATATGTATCATATATGACAGTTAGGCATTTGACTGTGTAGTAAGGCTTGTCTAAAGGTGTTTCCAATCAGATATATGATAGTCTAATTACATATATCAAATGAGTACTTCATGCAACCAGCACAGTTGAAAGAATATGGGAAAACAAAATAAGAGAATAACCAACACCTAGAACCCCTTAAATCCCAGCTACTCCTCTTCCCTCCAGCTCTTTTGCCATGAGACACCACTAATTAAAAGAACCTGAAGTCAAATGCTCTATAGAGCCTACCTATGATACAGAGAAATGTAGTGTATGGCCTCATTGTCTGGTTCTTTGTGGTCTATTGCAAAGATTGGTTATAATACTTGTTCAGCATTATTGCTGATGAACATTGCAGCATTGAGAGATATGTTAGTGAACTGTATAGTATTGTAATTAATCTTTGCTTTTTATATTTGTAGATTCCTTTGTGGAGCAGACAGACAGAGCTCTTCTTATGAGGCTGAAACCAGACAACATGGAAGGCAAGAACCATAGAGTTACATCTTTACGTTATAGTCAGGATGGGAGAGAGGTGCTTGCAAGTTACTCCTCAGATTATTTATACCTTTTTGATACAGAGGTAAGGTGTTTTGTATTTTGTATATTTTGATATTATTTAAGGTGTATGCTACTGTTGCAGTGTCCTGTGAAGTTTTGTTATTACAGCTCTGCATTATACTGAAAAAATATATTTTCCACATTTTTATCATGAAAAAAACGGTTTAAGAATGATACAGTGGGTATTGTTCATTTGAAATATTGATTTCAGAACTTTAAAGAGATTACACTTGAAGGTGCTAATGATGTCGATATGGAAGCCAATTCTGGACCCACTTTGAAACGTCTGCGTCTCAGGGGTGATTGGTCAGACACTGGTCCCCAGGCATTACCAGAATGTGAGATGCGCAACCAAGCTGGAGGTTAGTATCTATTTCAGCCCCGTCAGTTTTAATAGACTAACTTCTTTAGGTTATTTTTCATTTTTTGTAACTCCTTGTAGTACCATACAATTACTGCTCTGCATGACTTTATTAAGAATTAATATAAAAGTAATTTAGACAAAGTTTTAACAAAAACAAATTATGGGTTATCCTGCTCTGAATGATCGTCTGTTAACTTTAACCACTTTGATCTAGTCTGCTTGCTTATTTACTGTTAAATGGCACAAACTAATTGCTCAGCAACCCCATTATCTCAGCATGATGTCTAACTCAAAACAGTATTATTAGAGTAATTGAGCTAACCCAAATCCCCCTACTGAGGCAGTGCTGCACTCTTATAGCATGTCTCCCTTAAGAGCTAGAGACTTTGTTCCTCAAAATTGAGTCTTGTAAGATCAGGAGGAACGCAGGGAGTGTCAAACATGAAGCCTACTGCACTTTCAGTTGGCCATTTACTGCTCTAGCCATACAATGGCTTTCATATAATTTTGTTGGCATTTGGATTTTATTATTAATTAATGTTGTAGGTGTGCTACTCTACACTGGCTTCTAGTAAATAAATACTCAGTTTCATTGGCTTGTTTGATTTTGATACCTTTCATAAAGCACAAGAGTTGACAAGATTCACGTTTCTAAAAGCGATTGTAAACTGCTCGTAGTTAACCCCTTGGATCTGGGTGCTTCACTGCCTGCATGTGGCCCAAAATCCAGGCATTAGGCTTACTTGAGCGGGTACTCAGACGTGTGGCTTGTAAGCAGGGTGTACACAAACACTCATATGCGGGGACAAGACTCCATGTCTCCCATTTGCATTGCTATATTTTCATAAGTGCTTTTTTGCTTTTTGCCATTTCCTATTTGATATGCTGTATCCAGATAATAATAGACTGCTTTCCTAGCACAGACTTGATAATAACAATAAGTAACATTTTGTTATGCATCTTTTTTTCATAATATTTTATTTCTTGTAACAATCTGCACCACCAGTAACAGTGAACAGGAATAAAAGCCTAAGCATGGAAATGGTGGCATCCTTCCTAAATCTAGAGCACTTCCAGTCATGGCTCACGAACAGTATATTCTGCACTTGTTTATTGATGGAAATAATGCAAAATCCCCTTCCTAAATGCCCAATGAGTCTAATCACCCTCCAAGAGCTTTGTGTATTCTTGGCACGTTATTTCCTTCACCTAGGCCCTCAGCCAAATTTCTCATGACAGCAAGTTCCCATCGCCCCAACCATCAACCATGACTGCATGATCCCCTCACCCACCCCTCAAGCCAAAATTTTTCATGACATAATGCTCATGTCATTTGGATCGTAGGGGTCAAGTTATCAGGGTCCCTTACTATGTCAATTCTGCTGTAGGAAATGAGTTTGACACCACTGATCTGGCAGAAAGTTTTACAATATATAGACCATTACAGTTAGAGTAATGTCATTAATTTTAGGATAATTATGTAAATATGCGTGTGTGTGTATTTTGTGTTTGTGTTTTGTGTGTCTGTGTGTGTTTTTTTTTTTTTTTTTCTCTCTTTCTCTCTCTCTCTTTTTTTTTTGTGTGTGTTTGTTTTGTTTTGTGTGAAAGTGAGCGAGTGAGTGAGTGAGTGAGCATGCACACATGAGCATGTATGTCTGTGTGTGAGTTTGTTTTTAAATGTATGTATATTGATGTATCTATTTATGCATGCTTTTATTTATTCAAAATTTAGTGAGGAGTAGATATGATCATTAGCAATTTTCAAATTATGTACTGTATCTTGTGTTTGTATATTTAGGAATTGATGCTATTTTTATATTTGAGTCTTTAAGGGGTCATTAGGTCTAAGTCCAAAGTGATGAATTTTGAACTTTAAAAAAATAAATTATATGCTTAAGGTAAAATTAAATGCAAGAGCACTGTCTGTTTGATAATACAGTTAATATTCCTTCAAAATGTATGCAAAGCTTTTTATAATGAAATGATGTCTAGTATTTTGTCATGCCTAAATTTTGTAAAGTACCCTCCTATGGAAGAAGTCACAATTTAGCTAGTTGTGATGGTGAGGTAATTTGAGATCTTTTCTACAGATGTTGGCCAAGCAAGACCAACATTGCATGCAACGCTTATGCAGAGGATGACAGACGTTTTGTCTAGAATGCTAAATGATCCGGGCACTAGAGCCACAGTTCAAAGAACAACTTCAGAGTCTGAGGCACAGAACCCTTCAGAATCTCCCTCAGAAAATGTAAGAGATGGAGAGGAAACTGCAGACGCAGTACAGCATTCAGTAAGTAACGTGACTGAGCCATCACCTTTATCTTCTTTGGAAGTCCCAAGTTCAAGTATTCAGCCAACCATGACACAATCTCCAGGAACGTCAGAGGATAATGCTGCTCCAGAGAGTATGAACAATCAGTGTAGTGAAAATGAAGAAGCAGGAGAAAGACTAGAACAAAGTGCCACACATAGTTTGCCAGAGCCACAGCAAGACCCTCAAGAAGCAGAACAAGCAAGAACCACCCAAGAGACAGATGAAACACCACTTGAAGAGGAGGAGGAGGAGGAGGATGCACACATGAAAGACTCTCAGAGAGCTACGTTATCAGGTCTCCGACACAGGCTATCATCACTGAGACAAGGGTTTGTAGAAAAGTAAGTTTTTTAAAGGAACTCATAGATAGTTTAGATACTGTATTTGGTATTTATTACAATCATATTTTTTTTCATAAAGTCTTGAAGGTCAGTTCTGTAGAATATAAAGAAAATTATTATCTGGTAGATCCACAGGCCTTTAAATGTTAGGTTTAGTTGTTACTATGTTCTTATACTTGCACAGACACCAGTCTGGCAAAAAGCAACTGTGAACATATGGCCTTTACCAGATTTACCTTGCTTGTTGGAATGGAAAATGTTAATATTATTTAAATAGATTTTTTTTTTTTTCAACTGAACTGTTTATACCGCAGATACATAAATTGTGATAAGGAAGTGGTACATGTAAAGATATACCCATTTCCTATCTTTTTTATCTGTCTGTCTTTCGATCTCTGTGTATCGAACTTTTCATCTGTCTCTCTGTAGACATGTCTGGTAAGTATAACCATCATTTTCAAATCTTAAACTGATGCAAAGAAAGACTTTCTAAATTTGAATTAAAGTAAATATTGTATTACCTATTTGTCAGCATATTGAACTGCATGGAACAATTTGCAGTCCCTTGTTTCTCATGAGAAAGATTGTGTTTAGTTTGATGAGAAGTGCATTTTCCTTTTTCCCATTATGATAGCATTAGTCACAAAGATGAGTCAATAGATGGATGGAAGATCCTCTTTTCCTATATGAATGTTCTGGGGCATAGGTTATTATGGTGTTTTTTGTGGAGGTATGATAGCCTATTCATAAATGTCAACATTTGGTTGCATAGTACATGCAAAAAGCAGGGAGAGCAAAAACATGAGAAAGATCCACTCAAACATCCCTTTGCTTTTTAGTGGGCATATATATGGGCTTGGCACAGCTAGCTGGCTCAGAGATGGTGGTGGGGACATAGAGTGAGCACTTGTTGCATCAACCTGACTAGTAGAGGACTGCATTGCCAATAGTAGTCATGATGCAACTTGAAGAACTTGGCCAGGAGAGATAAGCCTGTAAGTGCAAGTGCTATTTATTTCATTACCTTCAAAATGTGGTCGTTGAAAGAGTGTGAGCTCAAAAGATGACTACTACTACAGTCACTTGGATGCTGTTGAGGAAATTCGTAGGTCACCTTCTGCCAGAAGGGGACAGACAAGGCAAAACAAAAAATGTTTACAAAAGTATATAGGTGAACCAAGCAAGGAGAAAAAAGGCATTTGAAGAGAGGGCAAAGGAAACCAAGAGAAAGCAAACCAGTCCCTCAGTCCTCATTACAGTGTCCTCCCCAAGCAATCATACATCCACAAAAAATGATGAGTGCTTCCATATTCTTTCCTGCTTAACCCAATGCCACTGGATGGCATGTACATACATGTCATGGCTATTGTGGGCAACATAGCAGATGACATCATATCACAACCATTCCTGCGCTGTTGGCTCATCGGACAGAGCTTGTTTTTCTCCAATAGTAGCAATATCATATCTATGCTTAAACTTTTAGGCAATAGCACCTAAAGTGATTTTTTAAAAAGTTTTTGTAAATATCAAAATAAAAGCTTTTTTGCCAGATTTTTTTACCAGGGGTTGATGGGAGCTCATTCTTTTGTCCTGCACAAAGGCAATAGAGAAAACAAAGCATTTGGAGAGGGAAGAGGCCATGGAGCACAAGAGAGAGCTATACTTTTTCCCTTCACCCTCTGCCTCTCTAAGCAAAGAGTGAAGGAAGAAGTAAGGGGTCAGACAGAGAGAAGCAAAGTGAGATGGGGAGCAGATAGAAAACTTAAGAAAATAGAAGTACAAAAAAACAAAAACAAAGAAGGAACAAAGATCACCACATCTATTAAAGGATGAGGCACAATAAGAAATACTCTTGGAAAAGTTATCAACCCAATCATGATGGGAGCCCCAGTGCCATACTGAACAATGTGTCAGGGTACACGTGGGGATATAAACGTATCTGGCAGTTTGAGACTTGTTGAGGAGAAAGGATGATGAGGACTTGAGGGATATTTGGGGTAGATTATCATAGATTTTTTGTCTCATGTTTTTTTTAGATGTACTGTGCAACCAGTAAAATGACATGGAGTCAGTGAGTTTGTATATCAAGTGAAACTATCATACCCGATTGCTAAACCTTTTCTATCAGAAGGATTAGGAGATAAAAATTTTAACGATGAACCCATTTCATGATACTTTGGTCGTTGCATAATGAAGAGGGTATATAGAATATTTTAATATCTTGTATAGGTTTTTGCATGGTAGACTTACAAGAAAAAAGTGTGATATTTTTACAATTATATCATTAACTTTGGAAAAGTAAAAACTTTTTAGAGTGCTTTAGACACATAGAAATTAATGAGGTATTTGAAATACAAATATTCCTTTATTATCCAGTTACCAAGTGTGGGTATATGTATATTTTTTTGTGTGTATGTATTTGTATGTGTACATACAAGTGCTCACACTTAGATTTCATGCTGGAGGTGTTATTTTGGTGAATGTTTTTTCACCAGTTTTGTCTCTTTAGAGTCCAGTCTTAGCTATTAATAATCCATAATCTTGAAATAAGGAGATAAAGATTTGGAGAATTTCACCATATAAAGAAAACCATATTTTAACTGAATGTAAAAAAAATGCACCAGAACTAGTGGCATGAAATTTATTTTGACCAAAGGTATTAACTCCTTGGATCTGGTTAGTAAATGGCAATTTACCAAAATGCGGGTATTAGCCTTACAAGATCGGTTGCTCTGCTGGGTGCGAGGCTTGTAGGCTGAGCGCACGAGAACAGTCATGTCTGGTGACAGTACTCTATACCTACCCTTTGCAATATTGTTTTCTCATGTTATGCCTAAGAATTTTGAGCTTTTTTGCCATTTTCCAATGTCCATATTTGTCATTTGATTTGCTGTATCCAGATGGTAATAGACTGTTTTCCTTGCACAGACTCCATATCATCCTCCAGGTAGTCCATACCTCAGTGCAAGAAAAAATTGAATATTTAACATTTTGTTATTTGGGTATTTTTATTTATTTTTTGTAATATTCATTTTTCTGTAATACAACCTGTCATGGCGGCCAGGAATAGGATGCTTAGGATGGAAATGGTATCCTCCCTGGAGCCAGTGCTCTCCCAGTCATGGCTCACTACATCCCACACTCATTTATCGATGGGAATAATGCAAAAGCCCTTTTCTAAGCACCGAATGAGTCTAATCATCCTCCAAGAGGTTTTGCTCTCGTAGCTAGTCTTTTGTGTCACCCAGGCCTTAAGTTGAAATGCTCACAACTGCAAGTTCACATCACCCAGCCTACAGCCAGATTTTCCCATGACGGTATATTCACATCACACGTCCCTTAAGCCAAATTCTTTCATAAGAGGATGGTGAAATCATCCAGATCGAAGGGGTTAAAACCAATTTAAAACAGACGTTAATGAAGCAAGTTAACTTGCACACACTTGTTCCAAGATGCAGCGGGTGGAGCTCTTTTACCCTCAGTGCATATCAATGACAGTCAGCAGTTGTGCAAAGCAAATCAGTCTTCATAACAATACGTACCATAATCACACACCTTGTATTTTCTTTTTCTTCCCTTCATTGTTTTATTTACAATTTGATAAGCATGAATGCTACACATGCACACACACGTGCCATGATCACATCATTAGCATGATTTTTGTGTGTGTGTGTGTGTGGGTGACTAATTTTAGACTAATACATCCAAGGAATTGCCCATGTGAATATCTAGCCACAATTTTTTCAGTTTCATGATCCAAACATATAGTGTTAAAGAAGAATTTATTGTTTAATTAATTTTTCATCATTTTTTCTTACTCTGATCTAATGGGGTTGTTATTTTTATTAAAAAAAAAAACTACCTACCTTGAAAGAACAACAGAATGTACAGAGATTCCATTAACATTTGCAATTTGTTGCACAAAAAAAGTACACATGGAGGAGGATGGGTGTTTTTCTTCTTCTTTCTTTTCCTGGGGGGGAGGGTTACTAAGTTAGAGTACTTAGAAGAATCCTTTATTCTTTTTCTTTAGGGGGAAGAAATTAAGATTCGGTTGTTACGGAATTCTCTTAGCTTTGCATTTACGAAGGAAGCAAGTTATGGGCAGGAAAACCGAAGATACTGCTTTTCTGTCTAAGCAAAACATGATCCTTGAAATAACCTTATTTCACTTTTCTGTCTTTTTTACTAATATCCTTAGATATGGAATGTCAGATTAAAGATAGTAAAATTTCCTGGCCAACCATCATATAGCTAAATGGATTGGGAAAATTAGAATTTTATCTTTGAAGACACTTTTTTTTAAGATTATCAATAAATTTGAAATGTTTGGTGAAGCCTTTATTTGATATCTGTAAGATACACTCGATTATATTTCCCCTATGAGAGTGCTTTATTAATAGATCCATTTGATCCCTCATTTGTTTAACCCTTGCTGATTTATATATCAGGTTGGTATCGTCACATGCAAAACTTACAGTTATGAAAGGCCTTCATTATAATCTAAATTGGAGACTAGCTGCCATATGATTACTTAGCTGTAAAATACTAATAAACAGTGAAGTAGTCAAATGTTATTGATTAATTTTGATCAGTATGACAAGTCTTCAGGCTTCTAAATATGATTATAAAATTTACTTTGTGGTCTCCAGGCATTTCATTTCTCAGATCACAGTCTGCTCAGTGGATGGCCAGTGGAGCTTGTGGAGTTGAATATTTAAAGAGATAGGTGGTTTTATTCATTGGGCATCCAGGGCTGTGTCCTTTAGTGGTTGATTTTTTATATTTTTAAAGAGGAATTCTGTCCTGTTGGGGTCCATAGCATTTTTTACAGTATTCTAAAGATTATTAGCGCTACTGTTACTCGGGGAGTACCTTTTGTAATAAATAGTATTATTGTCATGTGGCAGGTGATGGCTCATGTAATTTTTTCTTTCTTCTTCAACAGACATCAGGTAGAACCATCAATCAGCCTCTCATATTCTGGCCAAGGAGTCAGCAGTGGTATGATTAGCTTTGGTGTTGGAGATGAAGTCACTCGTAGCAGCACACCCAATCAGTCAGAACAGGACGTTGGTCCAAGTTTGACAGTACCAAGTACAAGTGGAACCACTTGCTCAGAGGCTCCAAACTCTGAGGAAACCTCTCAGTCCCAGGAAGCATCAAAACACAAACCTGAAAGAGGTGAACAGCCCTGCTGCTCATCAACTTCATCCTCCTTAGCATCATCATCATCCTCATTGTATCAGCCCCAGCAAGTTAGAGCTCATACATTAACAACTTCGAGTTCTAGTCCTGCCATCTGTGATATGGAAGTGGGAGCCTCATCTAGTCAAGAAGGGAGAGATACTTTGGGTCCTGAGGTTGTGACAGCAGGATCATCAAACCGGGGGGCAGTTGCAAGTGAGATAAACCTGGGACACACTGTAGGTATGTAGTGATAGAAAATTATTTAACTTTTTTTTCTTGAATAATCAGTTTACTACACAAGCAAATGAAGTTTTAGTTGCAGTAATTGTTATTTTAATAGAAAATGCTGCTGTTTATGTGGCTATAATGCACACAGATCTTCAAAAAAAAAAAAAAGAGTGTGGCTACCATGTTACTGCAGATTCTGTGTGAACTGCAGAAATGTAATTACCTGTATGTGTGATAAGACCTTAGACTATTTACTACTATTTACTGTTTACTGCTCCTTTGTAATTCTATATCATATTGTGTGAATCTGGAAGTAGTAATCATAAAGATTAGAGAAAAGGGAGATTGACAGTGAATGAATGCATGTTCTCTGCATAATTAATGCTACCTTTGGGGAGAAATAAGGAATTTAAGTCATTAACAATATGATAAAATAATCTACTGAAACGTATTATGGGCATTAGTATGGGATTAATATCTAAATGTTGATAAAGGAGAAAGGGTAAATTGAACCTTTCTGCTAGTATTTTTAAGAGGTTAACACTTGTCTGCAACTTCTAACAGATAAGAAATACAAAATAAGTATTTTACTTTTGGAAACTGTAAATTAAAAGCACAATTTTCCTCTGGCAGATTTTGGAGAAGATGACAGCGATGACGAGTCAGCAACTGCCAGGTAAAGTACTGTACATCCCCGCCCTGCATCCAGAAGCAGGAGGTGCTAAATATGGTGGTACTTGTAAGAGAATAAATGTTACATTTTTTTTTATGTCAGAACTCTCTTTTACGAAAGGCTTTCAGGAATCAAGTTTTGGTAATTAAAGGATGATTTGTATCTATAGGAGGGAAACATAACCTAATTCCATTTTGTAAACTTTAAAAAATTCATTGTGTAGAAGCAGAAAATGTTGATTTCTCATGCAAATAAATGTTTCAAACAGAAGCACGAGTGCACGTATGGCTAGTGCAATTGAGCGTGCTGTACAACGTGTGAAAGGAGAACGTGCTGCAGGTGTTGTAGGAGATAGAGAAGTATTGGTTCCTCAGGCTTCTGTCAAGCAGTGTTATAAAGGCCATCGTAATGCAAGGTATGGTTTGACATTTATTTAGACATCTTGAAGTTGTATACTCATAACTGAATAGAATGCTTCTCATAAATTTGGTGATTTTCTGCTTTTCTATTGCTATAATGGTAATATATTTTAAAGTTCTTTATTATGATTTTCTCATATGAAATCTTTTTCAGAACTATGATTAAAGAAGCTTGTTTTTGGGGAGACTCTCACGTCATGTCAGGATCTGACTGCGGGCGTGTTTTTGTGTGGGAGCGAAAGACTGGGAGACTAGTAATGCTTTGGGAAGCAGACCGACATGTAGTAAATTGCCTGCAACCTCATCCAACTCTACCAGTGCTTGCCACATCAGGCATAGATTATGATGTGAAACTCTGGGCTCCAGTTTGTGAAGAATCTCGCTTTGATGAAGCAAAGGCTCTAGGTTTATTTACAGGGATTTTTTTTCTGTATATTGCTAAAGTTGACTTTTTGTATTGGATGTATTTGATACTGCTAGCACTTAAATACTGACCAAAATAGTTTCTTGGATTTTAGGAAAAAATGAAGAATCAGACTATCAGTTATTTTACTCTTGATATTGATGTCCATTGTTAACACACTGGCACTGTATATGCATTGTTTATTGTGTATTGTGTTGTTTTGTTTACACAGATGGTTGCACAAGCAGTGTCACGAAGTAGTTAATTAAAGGCCACCATGATCTCCCCTGTTTTTCCCATTCCTTGCCTTTTTGGGAAAAGAAATCCCTTAGTGTCAGTTGTTATTATTATTGTTATTTTCATTATCATCATTATAGTATGAACTTTGATGATAATAATAGAAATGAAGGTTCTTCATAAAAGCTCAAAGAATAGGGTAAACAGGTCAGATCAAGTAGACCTGGTAACAGCTCTTTGGTAATTAAGCATCCCTGGGGCCATATATGAGTAAACAGTTAGTGAAGTTAGTGACAAATGTATGTATTCATGCACTGCCGGCATCAGCTGATTAACTAAAAAAATGGGAGCAAAGGTTACTTGAGTTGGATAGATAAACACATACTGTCCATGCATATAAATAAGTCTGTATGGCAAGACTTAATGAATATTTTTGGCTATAATGTCAGGATAGCAGTATGCATTTATATAGTGTGTAGAGAATAAATGGTTTGCATGATCTATATATCCTTTGTGCATTTAGTAAATACATACATTTACACTGATTGAATGCTACTATGATTATGCCTTTCATGTTATTTATAAAAGTTTCAGTTGTAAATTTGAAAGAGCAATAGGTTATAATTACAGTGTCTTCCCTTTTGGTTTTGCAATAATTTTTATGAAATTGTAGTTTTTATAAATAATCTCCACTCTCAGAAGATACAAAAGACATATACACAATAATTGAACTGTAATAAACTTCCTCGATTAAGTGTATCAGTTGTATTGGTATATGTTTAATAGAATTCAGAAGCTGTTCATGAAAAAAGTAAAATGTGTTATTCTATATAAACCGAAAATATTTTGCACTTTATTCACTGAGGATGCTTCTAAATTCCTCATTTACATATTATAATCACATACATATATCCGGTAAATTACTGCATGAAACAGCTTAAACTTTATCTATTTTTAAGATATAATGGAAGCACTTTGGTATCATTTTCATTCAGTTATATATATTGATTTACATATTTATTTACTATTTACTTATTTAATTTTTGTGTAGGATTAGGGTTATCTGCTGATTAAGGGTAGCTTTGCTTATTTTGCTTTCTGGTTTTTCAAGATAACAAGGCGAAATGAAGCTTTGTTAGAGGAGACGAGAGACACCATCACTGTACCTGCAACTTTCATGATAAGAATGCTAGCTTCTCTCAACCAAATTAGACGTGGCAGTAAGTAGTTGAACTGATTTTATTTAAGAATACTTGATACGGACTTTGCATGCCTTCCATAAAAGCAAAATGTTTGTCCTTCACATAAAACTGCATATATCTGACAATCACTCAATCTGGGTTTGAATTTTTAATGATACGGCTGCTGATGCTGCTGCGATATCCCTCAACTTGTCATGTCATATATACAAGCTATCAGGAATAGGCATACATTATTGAAAACACAAGGCAGTCAGTGTTAGATAGTGAGGCAGGCTTAGTCAAGCCCTTTATATTCAGTACCAGGTAATATTATTCTATGGACACCTCAGATTATATATATGCATTTACATACATGGCTATATCAGGAATAGATATGCTGTATGAGAGATGTAATATGTATGTGATGGACATATATGTAAATATATGTATAGTATATGTATATAATATATAATATTATATATATATTATATATATATATATAGTATTATATAGTATATATATATATATATGTATTAGTATAGTATAATATGTAATATTGTATATTATACATATAATGTATTCGTATATGATATATATATATATACGTATTAATGTATAATCGTATATATTATAGATGAGCGTATATCGATTGGATGTATATACACACTATATATAGTATACGATATTATACTACGCTATATATGTATACACCGTATGTATACATATATCGTATATATATATATTTATATGTATAATATATATATTATTATACCACGAATACTATATATATAATATATATTATATCACTATGTATATATATGTGTGTGTATATATAATATATATATATATTATATATATATAATATATATATATATATATATATATATATTACATACTCACAACAACACACACACACACACACACACACAACACACACACCACACAACACACAACAACCACACACACACACACACACACACACACACACACACACACCACAACCACATACACACACACACACACACACACACACATATATATAATGTGCACATACACATACTTATACATATACATATACATATTTGCCTTACTTCCTGGCATTGGCTTTAGTAGTTGATACCACATGCTTCATGGTCTGGTGAAAAGTTAAACAGCTATCAGGGTATTTGTTGAATATCAGTATTTTTTCCTCTCACCAAACCTACCCTGCATGTGTAAGATTGTCCCTCTGTGTGTGTAAAGACACTAATTTGTATTTATTTTTGAACAATTTTCTGTCTGCCAGGTATAGTGTCTGAACTGCTCTGGTCTATCAGCAGGCACAAAATGTTTTATATCACCTTTGCAAGGTGCACCTAACCAAAATAAATTTAAGGAAAATTCCAGTGGACATGCTCTGCAGGCACTTTCTCCCCCAAATCCTACTACTCTTGGCATGCATGGTTGGGGCAGGCATGTTGCATGCTGGTGGATGCTGATCTCCTGTCTTTCGTTTGTCAGGTCGTGCTCCCTTGGTTTGGGTCTGTGTTTTTTCTTGTTGGTCATTGCTCTTTCCTGTGCCCTTCCTATGCTCTATCTACTGGCTAAGTTGACTCTTCATTGGTAGGTTTTTATCTGTGACATTTTACATGGGTGGGGGCAGGTTGCATGGTTATCTGTATGTTTGGTTTAATGCTCCTACCTACATTTTTAATTTCCTTCATTTCACTTTATTCTATTTGTTCTTATTCCCTGTTGATTCCTGGTAGGAGGAGGACAGGCAGAGCCTATCTCCACATTCCCTCTCATTCTATCTTTTCTTTTCTTTCCATTTGTATTGTGAGATCAGGCCCTTTTTCCTACAGACATGACCAGTATTACATACATATCTTTTGTCTCTTGCTATTTCCCCCCATTCATTGTGGCTCTCTTGTTACCAGCTTCTTAAGTGCCAGACTGCTTGTGCTCTACCAAGCAGTTGTCTCCCTCCATGGTTTGTCATTGCCCACCCCTTTTGTATATGTGGCTTGCTGCCCAATGCCTGAGTGATCAAAAGCAACCCCCCTTGGAGGTAAGCTGTAATATTCACAGCTAGGATAAAACAGTCACTGGTAGCACTGTGTTACCAGTGACCACCCTGACCTCACTAGCTTGCATGTCATCCTTGGTTGAAGTGATGGTAGGCTCATGTTCACCCATGATCACTGCCAATGACTTTCCCAAAGATTGTTCATCAGTGTGTGCACCTGTTGAACATTTGGTCCACTGCATGGCCAGGTGACCTGTAGCACATGCAGTAGTTGGTTTATAACATTCTTAGCCTGTACATGGCAGTAGCTGAGAATGATGTAGTTCTATGTCTTTGAAATGGTAGCAAGATGGAATTTGATGCCACAGTGATCACAACAGCACTTATTATGGCCAGTATGTCTATGATCTGCCATGCAGAGAGCTATCCTATTCTTATTCGTTGAAGATGACTTCAGCACCTCTTGAAAGTTTGGAGAGAATGCCAGTGGCTTATGTTTTATGGAAGGGTGGGCACAGTAAGAGTGGTAGTAGTGTGATTGTGGACAATACTTACTGGAATTTTCTTGCCTTTTATTTTGGTCTGGTATACAATGCTCAAGTAATATTGAGAGTACTGAGTCGGCTGATAGACTGGCTGCTAGAACAAATTAGATACCATACCTTTTAGGCTGAAAATAAATGTTTATAATCAGTCACATATTTGCAAATTTACAAATATTTTTTTCCTCATTTACTATTTGTATTCAGTATCTCATCCTGATTCAGTCCAAACCCAAAATAGGACTCAGTGCTCACTTTTTATGTTCTATGAAAAATTATAATATATATAATATATATATATATATATATATATATATATATATATATATATATATATATATATATATATATATAATATATATTATATATTTTTCATTTCTTCTCTCATTTCACTTTATTTTGTGACTTTTATTCTATTTTTTCTTATTCTTTGTTGATTCCTTATAGGAGGGTGACAGGATTTTGTTTACAC
>NW_020869298.1:144605-157105 GCF_003789085.1 Penaeus vannamei | reverse complement strand
ATATCCCGTAAAAATTTGTAGCAAACTAACAGTACATATGAATTGGAGCCTCTCCTGACCAGGCTCTTCATAGAGTCAGGTTACAACACAGCAGAGGTTTGTTCCATCAGTAGGAATACCTATAATCTTTCACCAGAACATCCATCCCTTTGCAAAAGAGTCTTCTAACACTTACTTCCCCTCACTGTGCATAGTCTTTACAGAATGTTGTAATATTTTCAACTTATCTCTAACACACCATTAACCTAATGTCAACAGGAAAATGTTATGTGCATTTCCACGAAGGAGTCAGTTAGTAGATCTTGGTACCTCACTCTTCCTTGAAATAGCGGGAAAACACTATTTTTTACCAATGCTATCAATATTGACACTTATTTTTTTATAAACATTATAATTACTATATTGTTATTGACATTATTAACAGCAGTATTGCATACTAGGAAATACTATTAAAAATCAAGGAAAAGTATAAACAGATCAAACAGGTAGTTCTTGTAATTGGTTCATTGGTAACCTAGTACTTGTAGAGGCATCTATATTTAAAAACAATTATTAAATTAAACATATTGTGGGCATGGCATTTACGCACATGGCATCCCTGGTGGCAAGTGGTTCATGGAATCATGAAATTGTTTTAATCTATATTTTTCTTAATTTTTTCTTTGTGTGTGTTAGCATATGTTTGTGTGAGTATTTGTAGAGAGAAACAGTTAGGTTGATTTTGATAATATAGTGATTCATTTGATACAGATAACAAAATTTTCTAGTGGAAAAAGATGAGTTGAGTTATTGTCTTTCTCTCTCTTACTCTCTCTCTTTCTCTTTCACTTTCTCTCTCTCTTTCTCTCTCTCTTTCTCTTCTTACCAGAGACAAGGATTTTATAGATAGTGCTTGTTATTAGGACTTTCTTACGTCAATATAAGATATATTCTTGCTTTGACACTGTTTTTGTTGAATTTTACAAATAGGAACTTCAGTGTGAATGTCTAGATAAGGCATCTATTTTGTAAAGAGGAATATTCAGCTGTAATATTGCTGATGTGAAGGAAAAATTAGAGAATCTGATTTGAATTATTTAATACTATCAAAGGCAAATTTAGCACAAAAACAGAAATATCTATCAAAAGAAAATTATCAACCGTACACCATCTTATGAAACATTATCATAAAGATATAAAGTTGTAATGAAAAAATACAACTTTTTTTGTGTATGTATCAGTAAAACACAATATTTTAAAAGATCCTGGCCCCGTCTTTTTTTTTTTAGTAATGTAAATAAATCTTAGAACCACAGCTAAAAAGTCTTACCATCCATGTGTTATGCAACAAAGGACACAAAATAAAAATTATTTTTAGGTAATGAAGATAAGTTATACCGTGTCAGAATTTCAAAATATGTCTGTGATAAGAGTTTATATGGAATTGGCATATTTTTCATATTTCAAGTATGACCCTTAAAAATACACCAAGTCACAAAAATTCAAAATTCAAATGATCTGGTTTTACATCACAAAATACCTTGCAAAGGCTAGGACGGTGCCTACTTTCTAAGGACATTGGTTTTGGCAGGTGGAGACCGTCACCTCGAGTAAATGCCCTTCGTTTTAATCTCAGGCCATTTAGGCAGGATATAAGTTTATGTGCTGGGCCCCAACCACATGCCTTACCACCACAATACTTCAGAATTATGATATTATTATACATGAAGAGATTTTAGGTTTAGATATATAGATTCCTGGTACCTTCATAATTTGTGTCTTTTTTGTGGGCCCAAATGTAATATTCTGACCATTTTTTAATGCTCTGCAGTGTGGGTTTTCTTGTACAATAGGTCAGAGGCAGAAAAATGTTCAAGCAGAGAGATAAGATAGGAAAGACAGACAAATGGCATGATAACTGGTTATAGTGGGGTTGACTTTTATCTCATACTGACATCATAGTACAACAGAGCCAGGACATGTTACAGCTGTATTTGAATGCATACATACACTTATGTGTGGCAAAAAGGAGAAGAGTTCTTCACACATCAAAACAGCAATCAGAATCTTGTGTCTTGATGGCCTTCTGACTGGTCACATATATCTTAATATCTTCTATGAGCTCAAATTTGTTTCTTTGAGGACACTGCAGCTTAGGGAAGAGTCAAAAATCAAATAGTGCTTTATCTAGTAAGTCTGGAGGTGGTGATGGCAATGGTTTGTGTGTGTTATTGTAGATATTTCAACTACTGGATTTTGTGCCATTAATATCTCATGAAATGTTAGGAATGGGTTTTGAGATCCCACATTAATGGCTAGGAGTTGCAGGTGATGTGTGTTGTGGCTGGAATTTAAATGGGGAGTTAGTTAGCTTCCAGTCGGCAGAAGTCTGGGGTTGACCAGACAAGGTGGCTACTTTTTGAATTGTCCAGAACCTCTGAACCCAAGGGAATGTGGATTAACAGTCCAGTTGATGAGCTGCAAAGTTTTTCTGTTGACCAGTCAGGACTTGAAAGTGGGTCACAAGATGTCCTTGCTGTCAACCAGTCAGGTGGTGGCTGTAGGATGTTGCATGACCAGATCTAGTGAGTGTGTGCAGATCAAAGGTCAGGGAAACTACAATACTGTACCCCACATAGAGTGAATCCTGTGATATTTATATGCCAAGGGACAGGACTGTTATAGCATTGTAGTAGGCAGACCTCTAATAAATAGGCTTCGAAAATACCAGGAAACCAGGAATTAGGTGAGCATTTATTAGCAGTCCAGTAAGTGAGCTGTCTATTGTTGACCAATCAGGATGTGGTTGAAGGACATAGTAAGTGTGTGATATGTGCAGGTTGAGGGCCAAGGTGCTATACAGGCATTCTCGTGCCATCATTCATGCTCCGTACATGAGATTTGTACAGTTAGGCAAATTGTCATTTGCTTTTAGGTTTTACTTCTCATTTTGCATTTTTCTCCTTTTTTTCCAAAAAAAAATCACATAGCTCTTTTGCTCCTAGAGCCATAACATTACAGAGTGCTCTTAACCAAAGTTGGCAAAAAAAAGTGACAAAGAATGATAGATTAGTAGCCATATACTGTTTTCAGGTCTTGCACAAGTGAATGAGACTAGTCTCTTCTTTTTGACATAGAACAACAAACAAATAACAAGATCGAAACAAGTTTAATTGCACTTTATTTGGTTCCTGCTACCGGTCTCAAATTAAGGAAAGGCTTTGACCCTTGGCAGTAAGGTCCTCCAGTGATCTAGCTATATTTTATAAGGGATAACTCATTACCAGTAACAGTCTGAGAAATCCATGCACTGAGTTCTTTAAAATCCAAAGAGTATCATACAGTCAGATAATCATATAAATAGTGTTTAATTTATATTTTACTTTCTGGCACCTTCAAATAATGGGTGTATATTCTTGTGTGGAATGTAATAATCTTTCCACTGTTTAATTAAATGTTGTATGATTAGGGTTGCATCCGTGTTACTAAATTAATTTGGCTTAGTACCATATTATAGGGGCCCTATAACAAAAATCTTTGCCTTATTGTTACTTGGAAAAAATAATTAGATATTCAGTACAAATATTCTTTGTCCTAGTAATTGGAATTTATTATATTCCCTTGTAATAACATGGGAATACACAAGAATATAAACCCCTTCCTTGAATTAAATTTTTTGTATTCTTTTCAAATTTGTGTCTAGTTTGGGCCATGTGGATCTTTTCTGGTAAGTTTTGAATTGTTAGGATGGGGTCTATTGTTTCTTTTATATATAGTTTGCTTTTACATTCCTATTTGAACATTTAAATTAATAGATTATGCATGTAGAACTACTACTTCAGTGCCTTGGTTAATAAGTTTAGAAAACTGGTTTTCATATTTGATTAGTCAAGAAGATGCTGTACATGATTAGATAATACATAATTTTCTGCATTTGAATATTAGAATCGTATGTATATTTACATATATTTAATATCTAATATCTAATGCATATATATAATATATGATATAACACACCTCACTCACTCATCTCTCTCTCTCTCTCTCTCTCTCTCTCTCTCTCTCTCTCTCTCTCTCTCTCTCTCTCTCTCTCTCTCTCTCTCTTCTCTCTCTCTCTCTCTCTCTCTCTCTCTCTCTCTTCTCTCTCTCTCTCCTCTCTCTCTCTCTCTCTCTCTCTCTCTCTCTCTCTCTCTCTCATCTCTCTCTCTCTCTCTCTCTCTCTCTCTCTCTCTATCTCTCTCTCTCTCTTCTCTCTCTTCTCTCTCCACTCTCTCTCTCTCTCTCTCTCTCTCTCTCTCTCTCTCTCTCTCTCTCTCTCTCTCTCTCTCTCTCTCTCTCTCTCTCTCTCTCTCTCTCTCTCTCTCTCTCTCTCTCTCTCTCTCTCTCTCTCTCTCTCTCTCTCTCTCTCTCTCTCTCTCTCTCTCTCTCTCTCTCTCTCTCTCTCTCTCTCTCTCTCTCTCTCTCTCTCTCTCTCTCTCTCTCTCTCTCTCTCTCTCTCTCTCTCTCTGTCTCATCTCTCTCTCATCCTCTCTCTCTCTCTCTCTCTCTCTCTCTCTCTCTCTCTCTCTCTCTCTCTCTCTCTCTCTCCTCTCTCTCTCTCTCTCTCTCTCTCTCTCTCTCTCTCTCTCTCTCTCTCTCTCTCTCTCTCTCTCTCTCTCTCTCTCTCTCTCTCTCTCTCTCTCTCTCTCTCTCTCTCTCTCTCTCTCTCTCTCCCTCCCTCTCTCCCTCTCTCCCTCTCTCCCTCTCTCCCTCCTCCACACTCACACATTCATACATTTATATGTATTTAGGAAATATTCTGCAAATGCAAGAGATTATATCTGAGCTTTAACATTTTTTTAATGAAAGTATTTTTAATGAAAATATTGGATAAAAGTGGTAGGTATATCATTGTGACCATGATTAACCCTATAAGTAATGGTTTTCAAACATTAGTATATGATGCAATAAGATCATCTTGGACTTAATTGGGACACAAGTGGCATACTAGGTATTTATGTTTATTTTTACATTTATTATTTATTTAAGTTGAACTATTTAGCCTTGTTATGTATTATTCATTCACTTGAAATTATAAATCCTTATGGGTAAGAGAGAAAAAAAAATATTGGCTCAACTTAGGGGTAAAAGGGTGAATTTTATATATATATGTGGGGCCCTTCATGAATAGTGCAGTTTGTGAATTGCTGCCCTAAGGATTGTAGTTTCTGAATCGCCCCTTTTCCCTCAACAATGGGTTAGTGTGAATATTCAGCTTGTGCTGGGGGTATGCAAATTTGGTCTTTTAAGGATCAAAAAGTGTGTGCCTCCTCATGGGGGTACTTGAGATAAATACTAAATAGGAGCATAAAAAAAAAATAAAAAGAAAAAGGATGGAAAGATGACAATAAGAAATTTAGCAGTTCACACTATGTCCCATTCAGACCAAAAACGGAACAGAGTAACAACCAGTCAGTTTTTGAAAATTATTGCCACACTTATTCAGTAGGAAATCTGTGCCAAAAGGTTAGGAATTCCTAACAGGAAACACAAAGATATTAGGGTTTATATTTTGAATTATTGTAAGACATCCTAGAAGGCTAATTTTGGACTTGTTTTTCGCCATTTACCATAAACGATAAAACAATATCCCATCTATTGTGGAAGTTGTTGATCACACAACACTTCAGCATGTTTCTTTCAGACGTGTTAATTTTTTACTGTCTGTCCAAAGCTGCTGTGAATGGATATTTTGCTCTTGTCATTACTTGTGACAGCCCATATTTAAGCCAATGGATATATTTGAAAACACTGTGCAACAGCCTCCATGACATACAATTCTAAAACAACCCATAGAGTCACATGTACTTTTCATGATTTGCCCTCCATGGCAAATAACAAAAAATGTAGGATTCTGAAATGGTTCGAAATATATTAGATGCCCATGTTTTCAGTCAGGGAGTCAGTTCAGCATTTTTTTGGGGGGTGCGAGGTTGGGTTGGCAAGTGAAGCAAAGAAAAATTTAGACAATAAGCTATTCTAGAGTCATTTTTAAGCTATAGCTGGACCTGTATAGGTGTCATATAGTAAAAAAAAAAGGGGGGAGGGGGAGGGGGGGAGAGCCAGACCTTGGGGGAGTAACCCCCCATTGATGCCTTGTTTTTTATGGACTACAGATTGTCAGTGCAATAACTATATGAACTTTTTTTGGAAGGAGAAATCAAGAAGATATCCCATGGGAGAAAATAAAATTCAGCTGTCGTTAATTTAACATTATGAAATCCATGTATTGTAGATTTCTCTATTCATTTGATCTTCATTTCTGTACCTTTTGTAGATCATTTTGATTTTGTAAGACAAATTATATGTATCCTGTTATAAAGTATATTGTAGTATCCTAGTATCATGCAAGCATTTCACTTATATTTTTTGAGTGAATTATGTAAATTCTTTAAAAATCTGTAAATTCTTTAAAAAAGATGTATATATGTAACCTTTGAAGTGTATGTAAACCCTGATCTAGCACAACAAAATCCGGTTCTTTAACAGCCATCATGATGTAATGGCCTATGACGTATAAGCACGTCATGACTCGCAACAGGTGGACCAGCTGCATACAGCTTAGGCCAAACCACAAAGTCTGGACTGTCGCACTATCTCTCTTTAGTCTTATTTTATTAATGTTACTTATATGCAGATGCTTTAAAGTGCATAGTCACTAAGGAGACCGTTACTGACTGCTTGGTCTCATCTGTTTACCCCATTCCTTGAATTTTAGTGGAAGTCGTTTTTAATTCTGTTACTATTATTATTGTTATACATTATTGTTATATTATTCTATTAGTAGGTGAAATAGGAGTTAAATTATTGTTATTATTCCTGGGTAAATAAGTGGGTTCATATAGACGAAGTACTTAGCTTCATATTGACTATACTTTTGGGAAACCATCTGTGAGTAAATGAAATAAATAGAACAAAAGTGCAGTAGGTAGTCAATTTATACATGACCACTTACTAGAGGAGGCAAGTGTTTTCCTTCTTATTGCAGTGCTCTCTCAACTGGCCTAAGGAAAAGTTTGAACTTTCCTGTGACTTTGGAAATTTTGTGAATAACTATCATGCCACCATTATGGATTATTTTTTCTAATCCAACCATATGAACACATAAACATCATATTAGAGAATATACACATGCATATTTGCATATGCTTATATGTTTACAAGCATGCTCACACTTACACATGTGTACACATGCATGCACACACTTATGTGCGCGCACACACACACGCACACACATTCGCACACACATGCTCACACACACACACACACACACACACTCACACACACACACACACACACACACACACACACACAACACACACACACACACACACACACACACACACACACACACACACACACACACACACACACACACAACAAATAATCTCTCTCTTTCTCTCATCTCCTCTTCTCTCTTCTCTTCTCTCTCTCTCTCTCTCTCTCTCTCCTCTCTCTCTCTCTCTCTCCTCTCCTCTCCTCTCCTCTTTCTCTCTTCTCTCCTCTCCTCTCCTCTTTCTCTTTCTCTCTCCTCTCCTCTCTCTCTTCCTCCTCTCCCCACTCACATAATTAAAGTTCGAGTATGCTTTTGTAAATAGTTTAGAGAAAAGTTGACTTTGCTAACCCCTTAGCCTGGGGTATTTCAGAAAGTGGTTAGGCCGCCATCTGGTATTATTTGTTGCTAGGCAACCTCCAGATTTGAAGGTATGCACATTCAAAGGGAGTCTCAGACCTATTTCCCGACAATACGTTCATTAAATGTTTTGTCAATTTAAACCTTCACCTATAACATGAGCATCGATATATTCACATTAATGCACTCATGTCTCATGATGTTAGTGCATTAATATGAAAGTATTAGTGCTTGTTGTAGATGAACACTTCAATTAACAAAATATTTATAAAATGAAATTGGTTTGAGATCCCCTTTGGACATGCATACCCTCATTTATTCTTAGTATGCATGAGCCTGCATGTGCTCTGAGGAGAATACTTTTCATGAGAAACATTATGACATGTATATCAGTAATTTCCATTGCTTTTTCAGCATTGTAACAGATTGAATTCTTAATATACATTGCAGTTTAGCCAAGATAGTGTGTAAAGATACATTACAGTTTTACAGGACAATTTGTTTGTTTATTTTTTGCAGTTGTATATTGAACTAGAATCATTAGTTCACTTGGTAAAACAAATATACCAAAGTTCTCCAAGTCCTAAGCTATGACAAAACAGTTTTCTTTGCAAGAGGAAATATAATAAAAGAAGCTGACAGCAGAGGAAGGCACCAATAATAATACTTAGTACTCTTCCTGAAAGGGATGTGATGTCTAGCACATTTATTTGCCTTTTAGCCATTAACCATTTCAGTAGGGGATATATATCAAAGCACCCATAAGTGCTGAGATGTATGTCTTATTTCTTACACTAAGATTTGGTTGCCTTCCTCTTCCCATGCCTTGATATTGCTCATATCAGGGAAGAAATCAGCAGATAAGTAGTAAATTTTCCAAAAACTGTAGGTCAGGGGTAAAGACATGTATGTGTGTGAGCTCTGAGGTGAATAGTATTTCCAAGTGTATAAAATTAGTTTTAAAGTTTTTATGCCACTGATTATTGTTTAATTTTATCTTTTACTGAAAGTTAATAACTACTGAATGTATAGTTAGTATTACTTGACTAAGTATTTCATCTGGTTAGATACAAGACTGTTCAAAGGACAATTGGAAGAAGAGAGAAGCAAATAATAAAATAATAATAATAAAATGATAAAATAAAATAAATAAAAGAAGCAAATCTCTTGAGTAAATTCTGGTGTAGCGTACATTATGTGTTCTATAGAGATTATTTTTTTCTTTTATTTTTAAATATACAGAAGATAAATTTTAGGTATATTTCCTAACTTAACAAGAATATTCTTTCACATTTGTTTATTGGAGAAGTACTATAATTCCAACAAACATTATTCCACTTACAGTAACAAGTCATGTAGCTTCTGTCCAAGAATGAATTGTGTGTCCTGAGAAATTTCATAATCTGAACAGATCCCAGATATTTAAAAGTTATTAGCCAATAAGGAAGCATGTTTCCTGTATGAATAACATCACCTGTAGATACAAATTATAATGAGTAACTACATTTCAGCTTCCTTTGCTGAACGATGGAGGAACCGACATCAGAACCGAAGACAAGAAGAAGAAGATCAGGGAGGCAGTGCTGAATAAAAAAAAATTCTCTCTCTATATAATTTCTGCCTTTGTTATGTGGATATGTGATATCTTATGTTTGTCATCCAATGACACCTTTATTATATATATTTAATGAAAGAAGTAAGTGATATGAGAATAGATAGGGCAGATGATATAGTCAAGTTAGAAGTAAGAATGGATACTCAGAGTATGTTCTAAATGAATTCTCAGTAGATATACAGACTGCATAATATTTATTAGTATAATTGATATATGAGTAATATTTCTCTTTTAGCTATTATTTAAAATGAATATTTGCAAAATTTATAAAGGAAATGTATTGAAAAAGAGTACAGGTAAATGTGTTCATGTGTTTTTGTGTCTATGTAATTTTGTGTGTGTGTGTGTGTGCGCGTGTGTGTGTGTGTGTGTGTGTGTGCATGTGTGTATTTGCTTGTTTTTTTGTTTTTTTTTTGTCTTCTATTACTTTGTTGAGCCGAGCACCTCTTATGTATGGATATAGTCTTTTGGAGTGATCAGTGAAGTATTTGATAAAATTAATCTAATTAAAACAGAAAGATTGTTTGTTACAGTATTTTCAGTCTGTACATTTAGTTAATATATTTTTGAATAGTGACATTTGTAGTAAATCATGCAAAGATATTTCATCTCATTTCCTAGTTATTGATTATCCTATGGTTTGGATGCAGTACATAGCATGTAACCTTACATTTTTATATTGAAAATAGAGTTGCACTTATGTGGTGCATTCAGAAGGCAATTGATACAGTAAGGATTAGGCATGTAGGTCTGTATGTTGCTCATATTTGATACTTATCCAATCCATGTCTAGACGAGATTATTTTAACAGCAGTGAAATATGATGTATTAGGAGAATATCCCTTCAGTCTGTTATTCTTTAACTGAGAAAATCTCTGCAACATAGCTACTTCTTAATATGCATAGGGTTTTTCATAACCACACTTATTGATGTTCTAATAGTGTTAATTATATTTGTACATGGTTTAGAATTTTGAATGTTTCTATTAGGTTTCCCATACTGTATTTTCGCCTAGCTTTTTCATTTATCATTCTTGTTGCTCCGTGATAGATTGTTTGTTTATCTTGAAAGGGATATGAACATACTGTGATGATTTTTCTAACTGTGGAAGCTTTTTGGTTTTCCTTCATTTTGTACCCATATCTTTGATTTCTAATTGGTTATCAACCCCAAATGACTTTTTACAGTTCTCAGTTTTTTGGTGCTTTATTTGAAATAGTCCTAATATTCCACTCTTGTTTGTCATTTCTTAGTTGTGTGAGCAAATGGAGCCTAATGAGGATTGTTGTATGCATTTTTAACTTTGTAATGCAAATATTTAAGTGATTTTTTTGGACTGTAGAAGAGAAGACATCATCTGTCTCTGCCAATTCATATATTCGTAAGTATTTACTTATTGTCTCGGCCCGACTATCATTGGTGCCTTTCTTGCAGCATATTTCAGTAAATCAAGGAATTTTGTGTGTTTTTTTTATCCACATTTTCTAACCACTCCTTATTGATAACTGAGACAGCAATATTTTAATATCACCTTTCATCTTTTGTCATTTCAACAGTGGTTCTGAAATCATCATTTATACCTTCCTTACACCTTACTTCTTTTTTTTCTTTTCTGATCTCACTTAAGGCACTAGTTTTTTATCCATGAATGGAAGAGTTCATGAATACAAGTACAGTCCACTGTGTTTTTTGTTTTATTGATTTTGTTTACATATATATGGCTTCATGAGCACACAATTGCCAAGGAATCTTAGGTAGGCTTCATAATTGACGTACACATGAAGCCATCTGTGTGTGCATAGATTTGATAAATCAAAGCTACAGTGGACGGTTCATGTACCCAATGGCAATACCTTATTTTTGTAAGATATAGTTGTATCATCGTAGAGTTGACTTGAATGTTTTCTTTTCTTTTTTCTTTATCTATTTCTCTTCACAAATGTTGCTTCTGCCTCTGCAAAAGTTGCACTATTACACACATTATTTATATCTACAAATAAAGTCAATTATTCTCATAGTTATTTATTATATACAATTATCATGGACTTTCTTAGGCCTACAAATTATCTGGATTTAAACACCATATCCTCAAACATTTGTGTATATATACAAGGGAACCCCCTTGTTCACACTGATATAGACCAGAAAAATATGACAAATAACACCTAACATATAGCATTACACAATATTACATAGGAGTACATTAGAATGCATATGTGGACCAGGACAATGATTTATATGGTCTGCTCAAGCATATACTCTATATGAATGTTTTTGTAATACTGAAGAGAGTAACACCAACTTTTTTGTCCAAGAAAAGTTTATACAAAATAAAAATGCAAACATTGAATGTCGTGAAAATAGCATAAGTATTACTCATGCCCCACTCCACCCCAAATCCCATGCCCATTGTTATAGTAGGGGAGGATAGGAGACTAATATTGAGGCCCAAGGTAGGGGAGATCCCCTACCTTGGGCCTCAGCCCTCAGCTCAACCAATTTTGCACAGACTTTTCTTCTCCCCCATTCCTTTTCCTTTTCCGCCCCCTAAAATGTGAGAGATGTGCTGAAAGAATAAAAGGCTGGCTTTGGGTCAGTCCTGATTAGCCTCCAGGAGCCATGGGCTTGGTATTCCCCAGTTTAGATATCTAGCACTCACTAGTCATGAGGACCCAGGGGGTGAACCATTTCTTTTCCCCATATACTCCAGGCTTAGCCACCCTCCCAGTCCCACAACTAGCTTATCTGAATTTGATTTTGATGGTTTTCCAACCCCTGCCTCTCCTTTGACCATGGCTCTGACCACTGATACTAATACCCCCTCCTCGATGTTTACTGACAACTCTAACCATTCCAAAAATCCCACCCAGGTTATTACTCAACATCCAGAAATCACTTCTTCCTCTCTTTCAACATTCTCCTCTCCATCTCCTACTTCACAGTCCTCTTCAATGTCTACTCCCTCTTCCCTTATCACTATTCTTCATCCTTATTGTCCTCCACAGAACTATAACACTCCACACCACCCCATCTTCCTCTCGCCCTCATCCTTTTACTGCCTCTACCTCTGGAAACCTTTTGAGTACCCCCACATTTTTCTGAAAACCCTTCTCTTTCAACAGTGCCTCCAGAAACAAGTAGGCAAGGTTACCTTTTGCAGTCGCTCTGACTGTTTATGCCTTGACCCCTTAAACTCTTGAAGACATCCAAAACTTCCTAAAGATGACCTAAGG
>NW_020869298.1:137105-139605 GCF_003789085.1 Penaeus vannamei | reverse complement strand
AAATAATTTAGCCAATAAATGTTTAATTTCTGGCCAATGTTTTGAAAGGAGGTTGAAAGTGGAGTTTAACTCCTACCTAAATATTTGTCTGTTTTTCTGGGGTTAGGTTCATTTTCTTGAAGAAAGTCCTGTCAAGTGTATGACTGCCACTCTCTTTTCATTTTAAAACTACTGCAGTATTTTTGGTTTAAGTCAAAAGTTGTGTAAAAATCATCTCTGTAGCTAATAAAAAATGTTCTAAGCAAGTAGTGCCAAAAAAGATTGACAACCAAGATTTCTGCATTGGAAAGTTTACATACCTATGATTTATTCATTATCATCCATAACAAATCTCTATTCTGCTACAGTGAAAATAAATCTATATACAACACACAGGTGCAGCTATTCACAGAGTACAGTATCACAATGAACAGGAATTCAGTAACTGATAACTCGAGGTGGCTTAAGGTGTGGGGCTGTTAGACCTCACTGGGAACCCATGTCAGCACTATGATGGCCTCCCACTTATTATGGTTTAAGCAAGAGTTGTATGCAATGACCAATAAATGAAACAAGTAGCACAGGTTTAAAGAAAAGGATTCCCACAAGATGTGATTGAAGTCAGAAAACCAGTCACTTACTGCCTCACACTCCCCTCCCCAACCCTGAAGCTTCATTCCCTCCCTCACTCTCTTTTCCATGTCTTGCACTTGGAACCAGGAGCATGTTTGGTAATCTGGCAATATCAATATTGTAGTACACTGTGGCGGCTTAAAGAATGCTCCTAGATGGAGGAAGGAGGGCAAATAGGAGAGGGAGAGGTCTGCATTATTTGGTACCAATCACTAACATAAAGAGCATTGATGCAAATCAAGTGAAAAGTTACTGACGTGTGAGCACTGACATTTTTGAAAAGCTATATCAGACAATTTTTTTTTTTTATTCTAAAAAAATTCAATATCAATCTGCCTTACTTGGGAATGACAATGTTAGGAAAAAGAACGAAAAATGGAAAAGAAAACGGGGAAGAAGATAGAGATAGAGAGTAGAAATATCTGCTGCCTCACAATATCCTTACCATCTTCCTCACAGCCATCCTCCCCTTCCTCCTTGCAACCCATCTCTTGGGATCTCCCAGCTCCCCCACATGCACACTGCTTCTACTTCGTTCTTCTTCGACTTCATTTCAAATAACCAGATAAAAAGACTCTTTCTACTACTTTCTAATACTTTCTCCTAAATTAGCACATTATTAAATTTCTACAAATAACCATTCATCTATTCCTGCATTCCTTGGACCCATGAGTGTAGCTAAATGTCAGCCCATTAAAATAAACACACAAAAAAGACACACAAAAAGCCTTCTCAATGTTTGCAACTGCTGAGAAATGGGAGTTGCAGCAGATATTGTTACTACTGATTGAACCAGATAACGCCTGTTAGCTTTTACTTTTAAATTTAAAACCTCTAAAAAATATATTTGTGAAATTTTATGGTACTGGGCCACAATATCTCATCTTTTTCAAACTGTCAAAGGTGGCATGAAAAATAAGATGGTTCAAGCTACCATTATGGTGGTTATGGTGGGTCTATTCCCTATCAGGCCCTAAATTTGTCAGCCCCTCTAAGTTAACCTTCCTGAGCACACAACACCCTATATATTTTAGATTCCCCAAGAGGACCTGTTGCATTCTAGCTTACCTGACTTTTGGAGCACTCATTGGATATTCTTCGGGCAGGAACAGTTCTAGTTTAAACACTCCACCTTCAAATGGTGATCCCTCTGGGCCTGTGTCCAAAAGATAATTTTTAGTGCTGAACTTTTTATTCTCATTTGATTAACTAATTTTACGCACATTCTCTGTTTGTCTGTCTGTCTGTGTGCACATGTGTGTGTATGTGTGTGTGTGCATGAGCTGATAGTAAATGTAAATAATCAATTATGTGAACATAGAAAAGATCTTTAGACCAAATATATAGATACTGTTGTATACAATGAAAGGGAAAAAAGTATATATATTCAACCATTTTCAATACAACAAAGCTTTCCCTGGTAACACGTAACTGCTATGCACATCATGTAATGTTATGTAACTTTTCTATGCAACAGTGGCAGGAATGTTGAAATCATCAAGAGGGGTATAGTATCCTGTCACTATAGGATTGAGAAGGAAAAAAAATCATTATGATTTCCTTAGATTCAGCATGATACCAACCTGCTACCACAACGTGAAAGTATCGCGCATTGCTTTCATCTGGTACAGCTGAAATACCTGGGACGGGTTCTGCCATAAGCCGTTGGGTTTCCTGAAATGAAAAACAAGAAAAAAAATTAGGCTAAAAATAAAGAATAAAATAAATTTTTGCTTTTCTTGCCTTTCTAAAGGAATTATTGATTCAGAAAATGCCAAAGTTTGAAATTCAGCTCATGTTTAAACACAAATATTGGTATAGAATTAGACACAAAACTGCATACACTTTGCTTTACTCTTATATTGTACACACACCCTCACATCTCTAT
>NW_020869298.1:127105-132105 GCF_003789085.1 Penaeus vannamei | reverse complement strand
TCCATAATGCACAAAGATGCTTCCTCTCTCTCATTCTGTATAAAGAAAATTCTTCAACCTAATGGTTCAGAATAGCATGATATGCACACCATGTCCACTTTATTTCAGTTCATTTCTTTTCTTTGACTTTCATAAATATTCTCTTTCCCTTCTTTTGTTATTAATATCTTTGCAACATCATAATCATAATGTCAGTAACAATAATAACTGTCAACATTAGTAGGATTAGCAAAAAATAGAAAAATGTTTTTCCGCAGACTCAAAGAAATGGAAAATAGGACACAGTCACAAGTATCTACTAAATGACTCTTTTTTGACCGAGTACATGTGCTGCATGTCTATGTTATAAAAACGCCACAAATAAAGTAAAAAAATTGCTGAAAGCTTTGCTCAAAGTTCAAGTCCACTCAGTACTTACGAGTTTCAGCTCTATTTTGTCATGTACCGAGATGAAATATAGGGTACAATTATAGATCACGACAATCTAATTTTCATGAATGACAGCATACACAATCAATAAATTACTAAAAGTCACTTTTCGTCTATGACATGCCCTGCACGAGTTGGAACCCATATCACTTTTTTTTAACATTCTTTCTTTACTGGGGAACAATCAGCTGAAGCATATTTGTTTAAACTGATGCGCTTTCTCTCGAAAAGACCATGCTAACTGGGGGGAAAAAAAAAAAAAAAAAAAAAACTGCCGAGACATTTCATCTAAGGAAGATAACCAAAGAAAACGGCTCATAACCAAAATGCCAATCATACGCAAGGGTTATTTCTTGCTGCATTCTTGTTTGGGGCAAGGAGTTCAACTATTCGAGACTTTTCAAAGCTGGTTTTCATATCACGGACCATGAACGCGAATGCTGTATTGATTTTGTTTCAGGATATACACTGGCGATCCACCCACAAAGTTTATAATTAAAAATGAAACCAGTCTAAGCTCCTTCCTACCAGAATATATGTGGGGGATGTTCGTGGACTTTTATGCCACAGTGCCATGACGTGCTGAGGCAACCATGATTGCTGTGCACACGGCGCCTTGCATAGGTGTGCAGATTGGGACAAATTCAGCCTACATTTTCATTTTACATTTAAATAGAACTAAAATGCCTCCTCCCCCCCACTGCCCCAAGCCCGAAATTCCTTTGTAACCGCTAGACCCATAGGAGAGCGAGGGGGATGGGTTGATACCTCAAAACAAGAAGGTTTGTCCATGAAAATAAACAATATCTATGACCGGACCGAACCGAGGGAAAATTTCTAAACCCCGTCTTCGAAAGGTCGTGTTATCCCCGGCGAAGCCTTCACCGCAGCGCCGAGACCCGTCATTGCAACGAGGTGCGGCCAAGAGCGCCACTCAGACCAATCTCAATGCCCACTGCTCCTCCTATAGGTGTCAAAAGGGAACCAGCCTGCCTTTAAGCCTCCATTCTCCCCCTCCAGCCCCGCCTCCAGAGAGAGGTCTCCTTCTCCCGGGAACGGATTCCGGGTCGGCCAAAAGCCCCGTCCCTTAGTGCAAGAAAGAGCCCAAGGGATTCTGCTAAATCTGACACTCGCCAATACAATGACAATGCACTCTAATGGGGGGCTTCGACTTCCAACTCGGGTTCGTTAATAATTCCCCTGTCCGCCTGCTGTCCAACGCCCTGATATTCGGCTAATTAACCTTCCCGCGAGGAGGGCAATGGCACAGGTAATGTCAGTGTTGTTACATTAGAAACGGTGACAGGGAGCAGCCTGGCCACCATGCATTTTATCCGGTAATTGCCTGTTATCTCATCTTTTTCGGTATATATCTCCGTGTTTCGGCTCTTCTGGTGGCTGTTGTAGACCAAGTGTTCATGAGAGACTCACCTTTATTATTCTTCGTGGTAATCCCGCAGCCATTTTTGTGAAATATTACAGAAATATTTCACGGCGCGGCGAGTGCTGGACCAACTCAGTTATGTTCCAATCCCATTTTTACTTCTATTGTTCCCACTATAGGATTATAAAAGACTAGAGCAGCATCTTATTTGGAAATTCTAGATTTTATGGGTAAATATTTCTGGTTGATTCATTTTCTGTTTTTGGAGTACATTGGGATTAGTCCTTTTTTAAAAGATGTTGCAGCTCGGCAATGGATTTTCTCTCGTAAAATACAATAGCGGGTATTTCAAAATTTCCCATCGTTTCTGTCAATGTTCTGTGTAAAATCAGTAACGTTTCTATATTCTGTCCCTATCTTCTCTTAACTGGGCACTATTTATTCTGCATCCACATTTTCCATGCCACCCTCATGCCATATTAAGCTCGGTTCAAAAGCGTGGGCATTAACCGGAAGTCCGAGTCTTTGTTGAAAATGGATGAGTCTCCTTCTCGATAAGAGATGACAAAATGACATTTAGAAAGACAAAACATTTTTTTATGGCTGCATCGTTTTGCAAAAGTATAACAACGCAGAATGCAGCATAGAATCAGCAGCAGCGAATAAGAACAGTATATTTAGTTTGCTATACCAGGTCAGTGCGCTACGTGAATCCACACAAAGGCACGGAGATTATTATAACTTACAACATCTATAACAACAAAAGCACTTCCAATGCAAGCTTATCAGAATTATTTACAGATCTGTGGCCTACTGCTATTCAGCACCACACCCATTTCTTATTACTTATGTAAAGAATCAAAACCACGTCGAGCAATTTTAATTTTGTATGCATGTGCGTACTTCTGTATGTACGTCTATTGATTGGTCTATTTGTGCGTGCACGTGTGTAAGTGCATGTGCGTTTCTTTGGGATTGCAAACGTGTATGGATGTCCAATTTTATGTGAACTGAAGGATAAAGAATAAATCAGTAAGTGCTGCTGACCGAATGCGGAAGCTCAGCTTTTAGGCTAATAATAACCGCTGACCTTTACTGAGTAATATACGCGAGTCCTTAGAACAAGTTAGAAATAGAAACATGTACTGTGTATTTTGAAGTTTATTTAATATGTATAATTTCAGTGTTCTTTGGATAGATATCAAACCTACCTATACGTAAGGCTATATTCTCCTAATATTTGAACACCAAAGTATATGTAAGGCTACATTCTCTCAATATTTGAATACCACAAAGAAAATAGTAGCATAATGTAGGTTGTACATCGACACTGTGCATATTTTGCAAGGAAATGACGCGCTTGGATAGCAATGCAAGCTCAGAGCTAGCATGCCAAGTGCCTTCCGAATTCGCTCGATAAGTTCGATGAGTACATTCAGTGGAAATGGGAAGTATTCAGGGTGAGCGGAGAGTAAGGCTTCTGAGAGTGACAAATCTCTTCGGAATGGATGTCATGGACACTGCCGGGAAATTCTACATCAGAGAGTGTAATTGCTAAATTACTTCTGATTGAATATGTAAAAGGAACGATGATTTACATAACTTATACACGGAATTAAATTATTTCATGTGATTTACATAACTTATACACGGAATTAAATTATTTCATGTGATTTACATAACTTATACACGGAATTAAATTATTTCATGTTCTTTTTAGTGCTTCAGGCAGTTTGTAATCGGTATTTTGTAATTCAGAGTTTTAGGAAATAACATGTCTGATGAGTTTGAGCCTTTATAACAGACGGGCAGCTAAGACATCGTATTCCCTGTAGATACATCGTTGTTTCTAAAAATCTAGTAGTGAAATGTGATAACGTAATGAAGCAGTAATATGATTGGATTATATTATGCGTGTAAACCTGATAAGTTTGTAAAGTCGATGAATTGTCTTAGAATATGGTTATCCAGTATGCTAGAGGTATGTTGTAATCAAAAGAATGAATCAGTAATTCATGAGTTTCAAAATTATTTCCCAACTTCAGATTGTCAAGTGTCATGTGTCAACAAGGCTTGACGTTGAAGGAAATGCAGAGGTTACACCCGGTTGATTGGGTGAAAAAAGAAAGACAATGATACAAAATTGATTGTTCAGGGATTATGATGTTTGTGAATCTTGAATTTCTAATGACAATTCGACGGTTATTGTTATATGGTACCGGTACTCTGAGGTACAATTTGATGCCTGAAACATGCGTCAATTTTGGTTAATGGATAACCCAGGGCTGATGGAAAGAAAGAATCGAATGGAAAATGAACAATATAGAAGGGGTAGGCCTATACTCATTACTTAGTGGGTTAGATGCTAAGGTTGTGAAAACAAATAATTAAAAAGGGTATCTGCAACGAAGCTTACTTGACCCTTTCCCAGGTTCACTGCTCACTGTTGCCCAGGAATGAATCTCAGTTTCCGAAATACATATTCATTTTGTCATGTGTTCCGAATACAATGGTTCGAAAATAGTGATTCACACACTGACAACATTGTGCAATGATTTTCTGCAGTTTCGATGTATTTGGTGTTTTTTTAAGTATTTTTCAAGGAATAAGCTTGCCTTTAAAATCCCCCCAATTCCGAATATCATGAGCTGGCCGAAGTTTGACATTAGCTAATGACGGCGATGCATCTGATGATAATGGCGAATCATCACATGGGTGCGACTCAGCTCGGTTAAAGTAACACTTTTATATAGATGTCATAAAAGGTAAATGTATAAAATATTAATATGCAGAGTACATAATTTTTTGTAAACGTGAATATAAGGATGGATTCACAAAACTGCGGTGCATGACACTAGAGTTTGTGAAACACGATTAAATAAAATTGCTGATCGCTATGAAGCCGGTTCTGCTTCAGTGAACAAATCGATCAGAACGCGGTTTCACTCGAAGGTACTCGATGTTTCTGCGTCTTACTTTCCGCTGAATCTTGATTTATTTCCTTCTACTGATGTGTTGGTTTACTATGAAAGTTTGCATTATAGTATGGGCTTATATGATGACTGCATATTACGGTTATTATCTGATGATGACTGATATTACAGGTATTATTTGGTGATAACTATATCACAGGTATCATCTGGTGATTGTAAACAAAGTTTCATGCCAAATTTGTCAAGTAATATGT
>NW_020869298.1:119605-122105 GCF_003789085.1 Penaeus vannamei | reverse complement strand
TCATGGTATCCACGACAAGCCGTGGGAGGAGGGAGGAGGATTGCTCCCGGAAGCTCAAAGGCGCACCACGTTTCGGTCACGTTCTGACTAGGTCCGTCACGTTTTTACCGTTCTGATAAAAGGTCTCAAACGGTATTAAGAGAAGTCCTCCAAACCAATACTGGTGATGACCGTGGGAGCCCCGAGTTCCAGCCCCGGGTCAGCAGTTGCATTTGGCAGCAGTGGATGATCAGGCAGCTCAGGGCCCAGCTCCTACACTGGTGGAGATAATGATGCAGACTGCGGGACTCTTGCGTTTTGACCTTTTCGGTGGCATAGCTCATGACAGACTATGACCTCTCATAAAGTTAAGGATAAGTCCGATATGCGAAGCTGAGCCTCGCCCGGCCTGTGCCGACTAATGCCGACTCGATCAACATGTGTCAGACAGTGCTGACGCGACAGAGCTTAGTCCTTACCCACCGTGGTGCCCAGCCACAGCAGTAACCTCCGGGCGACAATTGCAACTTCTCGCGCCTGGGCGGGACGCGAACCGCCGACCCCTCGGATGAAAGGCAGACACGTTACCACTGTAATAGCCTAGAGCCCTCTCATGCCGGGCCTGGCTTTTTACCTGTCCAAGACTTTGTGGACCAGATCAGACCGGAATACACATGCTTCCGTCACACTACAAACCGCCTCCGAATTTTGATAAGGGCCATTACATACATTCATCCCACTTTACCAAGGTCTACTTATCTGCACCGTGCCTGCCGTGGCAAATTTTTGGAAAAAAAATAACCGATATCCACGGCCTGTCACGTTTACCAGTCCCGATCTCCCGCGTTGTAACCACGTTGTTTGTATATCCCGTTTTGTCTACGGTGGCCTGAAACGTGGTTGCCGTGACCGCCGGGAACTGTGTAAACATAGCATAACCTCATTCGAGGTGACGCGCCACTTGGTTATGTTGAGTTGGGTTTAGGTTATGTATAGGTTATGTTATGCTTATGTTTAGGTTCGTTTCGTTTATGTTGTCAGAAAGAGGAAGGCATTGGGGCGAATCGACCGCTGCTTGGACCGAAAGATCTAACCCTGGGGCGAACTGGTAATTGGGCGAAACGACTGCCAAGCTCCAAATACTTATTGGTAACAGTTTATGCGTTGTAAGCATGTTAGAACATGTTGCTAACATGATGAATTTTCTAAGGAAATCTGTGTTATGTTGTGTTGGCATAAAGGTCAGATAGGTGTGCAAGGAGGCTTTGGCAGCTGCTGCTTCATTTATTTGTTTGTGTATCATGGGAGAGACCGACCCAGTTGTGCGAGACCATCCTTATTACGCACTAGGGACAGACAACTGGTTCTCGTATGCAGTTTCAGTGCTGCTGATGCCTGACACCTACAGTGGCAGTGTTCCATAATATACCTGTTGCTGGCACTGCGAGCACAGAATTAATGGGGCATCTACATTTCCTTTTTCCAACAGACGGAAGTCCCAAAAGAAAGGTCTGTGTTGGATGCCACAAGAGATTAGGTTAATGATTTCAATAGATATATGCTAATAGAAATTAAAGAAAAAAAATATATGCAGATCTCACACACACACACACACACACACTCATAATATTATATATATATATATATATATATATATATATATATTATATATATATATATATATATGAAAAGGAAAACAGCCACAATAAGAAACAAAAATCCATTTTGGTTAATTATTTATCTGAAGAGGATATCTCATGAATAGTTCAAAACATTACAGTATTTTTCTATTTTTGGCTCTCTCTCTCTCTCTCTCTCTCTCTCTCTCTCTCTCTCTCTCTCTCTCTCTCTCTCTCTCTCTCTCTCTCTCTCTCTCTCACACACAACACACACCACACACACACACACACACACACAACACACACACACACACACACACACACACACACACACAACACACCACACACACACACAAATCTTTAAGATATTAATACTAAAAAAAATATATTAAACAAAAAAAAAAAAAAGTTATATTTTACAAGGATAATGAGACTCTTCCATTCCTTTGCTGATCATTTAATGTCTCTAATGGAGCTCCTCTCTGTGACTGACATGTGGTGGTTCAGAGATGATGAAGAGTGGTGGGGAGATGAGGCCTCACTCCACTACACATGACAAGTTTGATATGTGTTCTGCCTACCCATCAAGGCCATTGTGTGTGGTGAGGCAGATCAGTGGGCTGCTATAATAAAATGTGTGTATGTTTACATGTAATTATGTCAAGATATTGTCAAACTGCAGGTTGTGGTTGTGAGGGTGCCATCTCTACCCCTCCACCCAGTGTGATGAGATATAATCATGCCAGTTTGGTTCATGAATAAAGAATGGACAATAAGGTAACTACTACAAAAACATGGGCATAAGTCTGTGCTGCTTAATCTGTAGAAGAATGTCATAAAAGGCAATCAAAATTTTTTCATATCCAGCTTGGTATAAAAATGAAAACAGCTCAGACAATGCC
>NW_020869298.1:92480-107480 GCF_003789085.1 Penaeus vannamei | reverse complement strand
AATGCGTAAAATATCAACGCAAAGGCATGAGACGTAAAGGAGAAGAAGAAGAAACAAAAGGAGGTGATGTAGCAGAGAGAGAAAGTGGAAGTAGAAGAGGACGAGAAGAGGAAGAAGAGGAATATATAGAAGAGGAAGAGACGAAAGGAGAGGAAGAAGGCAGAGAAGGAGGATGAAGTTATAGAAAAATAGAAAGAGGAAAAACTAGAGCAGAAGAGCAGCGCTGCCACCAGTTGTGATGAGGTTGGGGGCGGTGTATAAGTGGTGGTGAATGAAAGGGGATTTGCCTGAGGAGTTAAAGGTGTGACCTCTGAGAGTGACCCCGCGCCCCGAGTGTCGAGGGCGGAGAGTGACCTCCTGCCCTGTGACTGTTCTGCTAGGTCTCTGCCTCTGGTGCTCTCCCTCTTTCTCTGCCTGACGAGACGTTCTTATATCCAGCGACTCCTTGTCCTGCTGGCGGAGGTGCCTGGTACTATATTCTTGGGTGTCCATTCTTCCAGGCGTGACGAAGGGCTTGGTCGCCGGAAGAGAAAGTCTTGGGCCAGGCAAGTAAGGTACGAAGCCAGGAAGTAAAGCAGCTGCAATGCCTAAGTGTGAAGAGCAAAACGAATTTATTCCTTTTATATCTATTTGTCTGTCTATCTATTGAGAGAGAGAGAGAGAAAAAAAAAATGGAGATAAAATGAAGCAAAGTTAAAAAGGCTGACAAACTGAGGCACCAAAAGCCCCCTAGCGGAGATTACGATAACTTCAGTCTGACTAACTTACTCTGATTGCTTCAAGAATGAGAATAAAATTATCCCCCTTTCTCATTCTCCATTTTCCTCTTCTTTCCTTTTTTTTTTCTTTTTCTCAGCTCTATTTTTCTGTGTTCTTCCTTTTATCTTGTTTTTGTTTGTTTGTTTCTTTCTTTCTTTTTTGTTTTCTTTCTCTTTTTTTCATTATTCCCCAAAAATTTCGTTCACTCTATTTTTTCCGCTCACTCTTCTCTCCTTCCCCTGTTTTCTTTCTTCCTTTTCTTGTTTTCTTCACATTTAATCCTAAATTCCTATTCTGCCTTTACCTCCTTCCTCCTCCCTTTTCTCCCCTTAACCCCTTTCCCTCCTCCCCTGTGTCCCTTTTCTTCTTCCTTCTTTCTCTCCTAAGTCCCTTCTTTCTTCCCCTTAATCCCTTTCTCTTTCCTTTTCTTCCTTTCCCCCTTCCCTTATCTCCCTTAACCCCCTTTCCCTTCCTCTCCTTTACTCTCTTCCATTTCCCTCTTAATCTCGTTCCTTTTTTTCCCTCATTAGCACATTTCCTTTGCCCACTCAACCCCTTTAATGAGGCGGTCTTTAAGAAAATCTACGGGACCGATCGCCGTATTTCGCGATCCGTCACCATGGCAACGGCGACGCTAGGCCCACGTGTTGAAGGAACCGATGGAGCGACCGTTAACCGTCACCTCGTTATAACGAACAACCAGGAAAGACCTTGTTCCCCGCTACTAATTTGTATGTTTTGTTTATCATTTCGGGTGGAATTGATTTATTATTTTCTATAAACGAGAGAATAAACCAATGAGGAGACGAAAAATATAATCATTTCTAAGCCAGTTTGATATTGTAAGAAAATTAGCTAAATTTAGTCTGAAGTTCGTGGTCTGACAGCAACAAGCATATAATTAGTATTTGTTTTTGTTTTTACTTGATTTTTCTTACATTTGTTGCTTTGAGATATTTTTATTTTGTGTCTGAATATATTGAATCAACCATCTTTCATGTGTTATATTTCCCAACACCAAATGTTTTATTTATTCTTTCTATTCTTTGACGTTACCAAAATAACTGATTGTTCGGCCTAAAAGGAAAATAAGAACGACAGATAAAAGCAAACCTTGACACCCACTTCCTTCTCCCCCGTTCCTCTTCCCTCTTCCTTCAACCCCTCTCCCTCTCCCCCCTTCCTCCCCCCTTTCCTCTTTCCTCCTTCCTCTGTTTTCTTCTTTCCTTCTCCTGTCCTCTTCCCGCTTAACCCTTTATTCCCATTCCTCTTCTTCCTCTCGCCCCTTCTTTTTCCCTTTTCCCTCTTCCCCTCCCCTTTCCCGTTCGCCCCCCCTCCCCCCTTTCTTTTCTTCCTTTGGTCTCCCCTCTACCTTCTCCCTTTTCTCGCCCCTTCTTTTTCTTCTTCCCTATCCCCTCCTCCTTCCCTCTCGCCCCTTCATTCTCCCCTTTCCCTTTTTCCCCTTCCTTCTCCACCCTTTCCATTTCCCGTCTTCCCTCTCCCTTTTTCCTTCTTGCCCTCCCCTCTCCCCTCTTCCTTCTCCCCTTCCCCTACCCCCTTTTCCTTCTCGCCCCTTCTCTCTCCCCTCTCCTTCTCCCCACTTCCTTCTCCCTCCTTCACTCTCTCCCCTTCCTTATCCCCTCTTCCTTCTCCCTTTTCCCTCTCGCCCCTTCTTTCTCCCCGCTTCCTTCTCCCTCTTTCCCTCTCACCCCTTCCCCCTCTCCTCTCCCCTCCCCCTTCCCTCTCCCCCCCTCTCCCTCCCCCTTCCCCCTCCCCCCGCGAAAGTAACAGCACGAAAGCCTCGCCTCCTCTGCAGCAACAGCGGAGGGCGATCGAGGGCAGAGAGCGCTGGTGACGAAACCCCAGAAGCCAGAGGGCGGGATCTCGTTACTCAAAGGCGCTTAAGTACTTACGCAAGTTTGGGGGGATTATCTGGTCTCTCTTTTGCACCTCTTTCTCTTTCAGCGTAAGCAGACAAACGTAGAAACACATACACACACACAAGAACACACATACGTACATAACACACACACACACACACAAGAACATGCACAAGAACACGCATACATACATAATACACACTCACACACACACAAGAACACGTACATTCACACACATACATATATAATACACACACACACACACAAGAACACACATTCCCAAACATACATACATAATACACACACACACACACACAAGAATACGCTCATACTTAATACAGACACACACACACACACACACACACACACATATATATATATATGTATATATATATATATATATATATATATGTGTGTGTGTGTGTGTGTGTGTGTGTGTGTGTGTGTGTGTGTGTGTGTGTGTGTGTGTGTGTGTGTGTGTGTGGGTGTGTGTGTGCACCTTCTTGGACTATCTACCAGTCTATTATTTAATACATTTATCTGCACTAACACGCGCACAACATATAGACTTCAATTACTGATATCTACATACACTTTAAGCAAATTTAGCTCAGCATAATGGAAATTATCCAATTCTTCCTTCCTCTAACCCTCCATCTTCCACTTCTTCTCTCCTTAATTCCCTTTCGTATCCAAAGCACAATACCTCTTGGGGGCATTTCACATCTCATTAAGTGATCAATTATCTCATGTTCCTTATTAGGGCTCCACGTAATTAGTCCCTTAACATTCATCGTCTGATACTGAATGAAATTAATGAGTCATCCAATATTATCATCTCTATCTATCTATCTATCTATCTATTATCTATCTATCTATTATCTATCTATCTATCTATCTATCTATATCTATTATCTATCTATCTATTATTATCTATCTATATTATCTATCTATTATCTATCTCTATTATCTATCTATCTATCTATCTATCTATTATCTATCTATCTATTATCTATCTATCTATTATCTATCTATCTATTATCTATCTATCTATCTATTATCTATCTATCTATCTATCTATTATCTATCTATCTATTATCTATCTATCTATTATCTATCTATCTATTATCTATCTATATTATCTATCTATCTATTATCTATCTATCTATTATCTATCTATCTATTATCTATCTATCTATCTATACATGGTATGTCTGATCGTGTAGTTGTAGATCCAGAGGCAACTGCAACACTAATCGACGCATATTGTTTCGAATTCTCTGTAATATGATCGTAACCTTTGATGATTAAATTTCTCTTCCTCGCAGTTCTTGTAAACATGCCACATAAGAATGACAAACAAAAATTGCGACTAAGTAAATAAGAAATTACATTGCAAATGCATACACGCATATACGCACACGCTACGAATACACACAAGCAAAAGCATACATATACCACAAACACATACAAGCAAAGACATACACACGTGCTACAAATATATACAAGCACACACAAACACATATCCTCCATTGCATACAAACAAACACACACAAACAGACACAAACACAGAAACACACAAACACAGACACAAACACAACACAGACAACAAACACAACACAAAACAAACAAACAACACAAACACAGACACAAACACAAACACAAACACAAACACAGACACAGACACAAACACAAACACAAACACAGACACAGACACAAACACATATCCTCCAATATATACAAAAACACAAACACAGACGCATTTCTACGTAGCGAAGAGCGGCATGCGGCTGTTTGACCTTTTCAGTGTAATGTATTTATGGATGAAGTTTAAGCCCATGCAGAGACGTATAGCTGGTTGAGAATAAGATGCGCCAGGAATTAATGCTGAATGATGATAATGGTGTTAGGAGTTTGTATTTCGAGTTTCATGGTGGTGTTGTCTACATCTGAATTATTTGGTATTTGGAGTGGTATTGCAATTTGTGATGAAAGTGCGGGGTCTGTTTAAGTGTTTGGTTGATGGTGGTGTTTCTGTCTGTTTCTGTCTTTGTTTCTTTCTGTCTCTGTTTCTGGCTGTGTCTCTCATTCCGTCTATGTCTCTCTCTCTCTCTCTCTCTCTCTCTCTCTCTCTCTCTCTCTCTCTCTCTCTCTCTCTCTCTCTCTCTCTCTCTCTCTCTCTCTCTCTCTCTCTCTCTCTCCCCTCTCTCTCTCTTCTCTTCTCTCTCTCTCTCACTCTCTCCTCTTTTCTCTTCTCTTCCCCTTCTTCCTCTTCCTCTTCTCTTCTTCTTCTCTTCCTCTTCCCCTTCCCTTCCCCTTCCCTTCTCTTCCTCTCCCCTTTTCTCTCCCTTCCTCCCTGTCTTACTCTACCACACATCCACTCTCTATCAATCTATTTACGTATCTGTCTTTCTCTCACTCTAGTTGTTCATCTTTCTATCTGTCTATCTATCTATCTTGGCAAGGATCATTCGCTGGAAGGGGCGGGGTAAGGAGACTTAATTCAGATTTTTTTATGTACTCTTTTAATTTTAATGCAAAATAGCGGTAGTCGTCGTAAGAGTTATAACAACAGAAACAAACAGTCGGTAATAGTAATACAATTTATATTCAAATTCAAATTCAAATATTCTATTCCATTAATTACAACGGGTGTTCTATTTACATATATGGAGTTTTTATTATGCAATAAGATACTATGCATATGAGATATTATATAATGCTATCTAATCCTATTACGAATAATAATTTTCATTTTCATTATCATATCTATCACTTTTATTACCATTACTCCTATTATTTTCAATATTATCATCATTCCTGTTATTTCCATTATGATTATTGTTATTAGTATTGTCATTATTATCATTCTTGTTGTTTTTCTTGTTATTCTCATTTTCATTACCATCATCATCGTCATCATTCTCACCATCGTCACCATGATGATGATACCAGGTCTGGATCAGTAAAATACAGAGCAATATAAAATGATGAATATGATGAAATACTAATCTATCAAGTTAGCGATTAAACGGTTTATCATGAATTACAAAATGACGGATACATTATAAGCAAACGCTGCCACCATTTAAAGAAAGACATAGATTGACTGACTGTTTGATAAATAGGTAGTGAGGGAGAGGGCGAATACGAGAGAGAGAGAGAGAGAGAGAGAGAGAGAGAGAGAGAGAGAGAGAGAGAATTAAAATGAAAATAAATAAGTTTAGTCATTTTTTGCCAAAACTTATCCATGTAAACGTTTGCACAGGTGGGTGTAAATTATGTTTTTATTCGTGTTTCCATCTTCCTTTCGCTACCATTTTCTGATAAAGAGAGAGGGGATGAGGAGAGGAGAGAAGAGAGAGGGAGAAAGTAAGGGACTGGGTAAGGGAAGGAGAAAAGATAGAGAGAGGAGGTGGGGGAGAAGTGAAGACAGAGGGAGAGAGAGAGAGAGAAAGCCAGACAAACAAATAAACAAACAAAACGAAAGAGAAAGAAAGAATACGAAACAGATAAAACCAGATAAACGAGAGAGAGAGAAAAAAGAAGAAACACACGAGACATTGAGACATAAAATTAATCTCGTTGATTGAAACACAATTTCACGTGAAACAAAAGCTTCCCTGCGGAGAAAGCTGGATAAAGCCTTGCAAAGTATTTTAACTACATTGTGACTGACAGAGCAATTATGGAGGACTAAGGCTGACTTTTTTCTTTCTCGTTGCGATGGCCACTGGTAAGCTCTGCCTGGGATTGCAATGTGGGATTAAGGTTAGATTTTTGCAACGACTGTGGGACCAAGCTTCAATTTCTGCAACGACTGTGGGGCTGAAGTTAGTTTTTTGCAACGGCTGTGGGGATGAGGTTCAGTGACTGCAACGGCTGTGGGGCTGAAGTTAGATTTTTGCAACGGCTGTGGGGATGAGGTTCAGTTTCTGCAACGGCTGTGGGGCTGAAGTTAGATTTTTACAACGGCTGTGGCACTGAGGTTCAGTTTCTGCAACGGCTGTGGGGCTGAAGTTAGATTTTTGCAACGGCTGTGGGGATGAGGTTCAGTTTCTGCAACGGCTGTGGGGCTGAAGTTAGATTTTTGCAACGGCTGTGGGGATGAGGTTCAGTTTCTGCAACGGCTGTGGGGCTGAAGTTAGATTTTTGCAACGGCTGCGGCATGAGGTTCAGTTTCTGCAACGGCTGTGGGCTGAAGTTAGATTTTTTGCAACGGCTGTGGGATGAGGTTCAGTTTCTGCAACGGCTGTGGGGCTGAAGTTAGATTTTTGCAACGGATGAGGTTCAGTTTCTGCAACGGCTGTGGGGCTGAAGTTAGATTTTTGCAACGGCTTGTGGGATGAGGTTCAGTTTCTGCAACGGCTGTGGGGCTGAAGTTAGATTTTTGCAACGGCTGTGGGGATGAGGTTCAGTTTCTGCAACGGCTGTGGGCTGAAGTTAGATTTTTGCAACGGCTGCGGCACTGAGGTTCAGTTTCTGCAACGGCTGTGGGGCTGAAGTTAGATTTTTGCAACGGCTGTGGGGATGAGGTTCAGTTTCTGCAACGGCTGTGGGCTGAAGTTAGATTTTTGCAACGGCTGTGGGATGAGGTTCAGTTTCTGCAACGGCTGTGGGGCTGAAGTTAGATTTTTGCAACGGCTGTGGGATGAGGTTCAGTTTCTGCAACGGCTGTGGGGCTGAAGTTAGATTTTGCAACGGCTGCGGCACTGAGTTTCAGTTTCTGCAACGGCTGTGGGGCTGAAGATTTTGCAACGGCTGTGGGGATGAGGTTCAGTTTCTGCAACGGCTGTGGGCTGAAGTTAGATTTTTTGCAACGGCTGCGGATGAGGTTCAGTTTCTGCAACGGCTGTGGGGCTGAAGTTAGATTTTTGCAACGGCTGTGGGGATGAGGTTCAGTTTCTGCAACGGCTGTGGGGCTGAAGTTAGATTTTGCAACGGCTGTGGGGATGAGGTTCAGTTTCTGCAACGGCTGTGGGGCTGAAGTTAGATTTTTGCAACGGCTGTGGGGATGAGGTTCAGTTTCTGCAACGGCTGTGGGGCTGAAGTTAGATTTTTGCAACGGCTGTGGGGATGAGGTTCAGTTTCTGCAACGGCTGTGGGGCTGAAGTTAGATTTTTGCAACGGCTGTGGGGATGAGGTTCAGTTTCTGCAACGGCTGTGGGGCTGAAGTTAGATTTTGCAACGGCTGTGGGGATGAGGTTCAGTTTCTGCAACGGCTGTGGGGCTGAAGTTAGATTTTGCAACGGCTGTTGAGGTTCAGTTTTCTGCAACGGCTGTGGGGCTGAAGTTAGATTTTTGCAACGGCTGTGGGGATGAGGTTCAGTTTCTGCAACGGCTGTGGGGCTGAAGTTAGATTTTTGCAACGGCTGTGGGGATGAGGTGTTTCTGCAACGGCTGCTGAAGTTAGATTTTTGCAACGGCTGTGGGATGAGGTTCAGTTTCTGCAACGGCTGTGGGGCTGAAGTTAGATTTTTGCAAACGGCTGTGGGGATGAGGTTCAGTTTCTGCAACGGCTGTGGGGCTGAAGTTAGATTTTTGCAACGCTGTGGGATGAGGTTCAGTTTCTGCAACGGCTGTGGGGCTGAAGTTAGATTTTTGCAACGGCTGTGGGGATGAGGTTCAGTTTCTGCAACGGCTGTGGGGCTGAAGTTAGATTTTTGCAACGGCTGTGGGATGAGGTTCAGTTTCTGCAACGGCTGTGGGGCTGAAGTTAGATTTTTGCAACGGCTGTGGGGATGAGGTTCAGTTTCTGCAACGGCTGTGGGGCTGAAGTTAGATTTTTGCAACGGCTGTGGGTGAGGGTTTTCAGTTTCTGCAACGGCTGTGGGGCTGAAGTTAGATTTTGCAACGGCTGTGGGGATGAGGTTCAGTTTCTGCAACGGCTGTGGGCTGAAGTTAGATTTTTGCAACGGCTGTGGGGATGAGGGTTTCTGCAACGGCTTTCAGTTTCTGCAACGGCTGTGGGCTGAAGTTAGATTTTTGCAACGGCTGTGGGGATGAGGTTCAGTTTTCTGCAACGGTGTGGGGCTGAAGTTAGATTTTTGCAACGGCTGGGGTGAGGTTCAGTTTCTGCAACGGCTGTGGGGCTGAAGTTAGTTTTGCAACGGCTGTGGGGATGAGGTTCAGTTTCTGCAACGGCTGTGGGGCTGAAGTTAGATTTTTGCAACGGCTGTGGGGATGAGGTTCAGTTTCTGCAACGGCTGTGGGGCTGAAGTTAGATTTTTGCAACGGCTGTGGGGATGAGGTTCAGTTTTGCAACGGCTGTGGGGCTGAAGATTTTTGCAACGGCTGTGGGGATGAGGTTCAACGGCTGTGGGGTGAAGTTAGATTTTTGCAACGGCTGTGGGGCTGAACGTGCTTTTTGCAACGGCTGTGGGGATGAGGTTCAGTTTCTGCAACGGCTGTGGGGCTGAAGTTAGATTTGCAACGGCTGTTGAGGTTCAGTTTTCTGCAACGGCTGTGGGGCTGAAGTTAGATTTTTGCAACGGCTGTGGGGATGAGGTTCAGTTTCTGCAGGCTGTGGGGCTGAAGTTAGATTTTTGCAACGGCTGTGGGGCAGTTTCTGCAACGGCTGTGGGGCTGAAGGATTTTTGCATTGTGGGATGAGGTTGTTTCTGCAACGGCTGTGGGCTGAAGTTAGATTTTTGCAACGGCTGTGGGGATGAGGTTCAGTTTCTGCAACGGCTGTGGGGCTGAAGTTAGATTTTTGCAACGGCTGTGGGGATGAGGTTCAGTTTCTGCAACGGCTGTGGGGCTGAAGTTAGATTTTTGCAACGGCTGTGGGGATGAGGTTCAGTTTCTGCAACGGCTGTGGGGCTGAAGTTAGATTTTTGCAACGGCTGTGGGTGAGGTTCAGTTTCTGCAACGGCTGTGGGCTGAAGTTAGATTTTTGCAACGGCTGTGGGGATGAGGTTCAGTTTCTGCAACGGCTGTGGGGCTGAAGTTAGATTTTTGCAACGGCTGTGGCATGAGGTTCAGTTTCTGCAACGGCTGTGGGGCTGAAGTTAGATTTTGCAACGGCTGCGGCATGAGGTTCAGTTTCTGCAACGGCTGTGGGGCTGAAGTTAGATTTTTGCAACGGCTGTGGGGAGGTTCAGTTTCTGCAACGGCTGTGGGGCTGAAAGTTAGATTTTTGCAACGGCTGTGGGATGAGGTTCAGTTTCTGCAACGGCTGTGGGGCTGAAGTTAGATTTTTTGCAACGGCTGTGGGATGAGGTTCAGTTTCTGCAACGGCTGTGGGGCTGAAGTTAGATTTTTGCAACGGCTGTGGGTGAGGTTCAGTTTCTGCAACGGGTGGGGCTGAACAACGGTGGGGATGAGTTCAGTTTCTGCAACGGCTGTGGGGCTGAAGTTAGATTTTTGCAACGGCTGTGGGGATGAGGTTCAGTTTCTGCAACGGCTGTGGGCTGAAGTTAGATTTTTGCAACGGCTGTGGGGATGAGATGCTGCCAACGGCTGTCAGTTTTGCAACGGCTGTGGGCTGAAGTTAGATTTTTGCAACGGCTGTGGGGATTGAGGTTCAGTTTCTGCAACGGCTGTGGGGCTGAAGTTAGATTTTTTGCAACGGCTGTGGTGAGGTTCAGTTTCTGCAACGGCTGTGGGGCTGAAGTTAGATTTTTGCAACGGCTGTGGGGATGAGGTTCAGTTTCTGCAACGGCTGTGGGGCTGAAGTTAGATTTGCAACGGCTGTGGGGAGGTTCAGTTTCTGCATGTGGGGCTGAAGTTTTTGCAACGGCTGCGGCACTGAGGTTCAGTTTCTGCAACGGCTGTGGGGCTGAAGTTAGATTTTTGCAACGACTGTGGGGATGAGGTTCAGTTTCTGCAACGGCTGTGGGGCTGAAGTTAAGATTTTTGCAACGGCTGTGGGATGAGGTTCAGTTTCTGCAACGGCTGTGGGCTGAAGTTAGATTTTTGCAACGGCTGTGGGGATGAGGTTCAGTTTCTGCAACGGCTGTGGGGCTGAAGTTAGATTTTTGCAACGGCTGTGGGGATGAGGTTCAGTTTCTGCAACGGCTGTGGGGCTGAAGTTAGATTTTTGCAACGGCTGTGGGATGAGGTTCAGTTTCTGCAACGGCTGTGGGGCTGAAGTTAGATTTTTGCAACGGCTGTGGGGATGAGGTTCAGTTTGTGCAACGAATGTGGAGTTGAGGTTCAATTTCCGCAACAGCAGAAGTTCAAGCAACACCAGGGAAAGAGAAGTATTTCCGAAAGAAAATGACGGAAGGAAACTACCTGCAAGGGAAATTATAGAAATGTAAAGTAAGGAGAAGAAATAGAAAATGGCGATAAAACTTATGGAAATGATGAAGAAAGAACAATATTAAAAAGTGAAAATATAATAATAGAAGAGAGAGAGAGAGAGAGAGAGAGAGAGAGAGAGAGAGAGAGAGAGAGAGAGAGAGAGAGAGAGAGAGAGAGAGAGAGAGAGAGAGAGAGAGAGAGAGAGAGAGAGAGAGAGAGAGAGAAATTAGAGAAGAATTTCCTTCTCTAAAGTCCTTCTTTACAAAGAAAACAAACAAGGCAGAAGAGGATCGCTGATAAGTTATCGGTACATAGAAAGACCGAGATGTTCTTGTCAAAACAGAGCGTCGTTAAGCTACTGAACACGGCTTGAAGAACAAAGGATTGAGAGCAAGAACAGATGAAATTTATAGAGACAATGTTATCAGTCACATTATTATCTTCCAGAATTATATTCTTGTTTAAAATTGGTTTTCTGGAAAAAAGAATCACTAAAAATGTATCTGAAAATAGTTAATTTGTGGTATTAATTACTGATATTAATGAGAAGAAACAATCTTATCCATGACTGATGAGGATGCTCATGGTAACAGTAATAATAATAATAGTAGTAGTAGTAATACTGGCACTGATAAAAAAGACGAAAAATATTTACGTAAGAATGCGCCCCAATATAAATCAGTTGTAAAACTAATCGACGAAGTATGTAGAATGTCCACTGTCGCCAAAAGTAAACAGTTTCAACTGTGCCGCTGAGCAACAGATTACTACGATCAGTATTGCCATTGCTCATTGGCCAGCTCCATCTGCTCAAACATTCCTGTCCACTGAACGACGTAGGCAGTATTGATGGCGCCATCTATTTTGGGCAGTATAACCAAAGGTAACCACGATTTACGTTTATACACACAAAACCGCACTCACTCATTCGCACCCACATGTGGGTTTTTGTTCATACATTCATGTGAACAAAAACACATACAAACAAACGCAGATGCCTTCCTGATGGTTTTACACACACACACACACACACACACACACACACACACACAAACACACACACAAACACACACACACACACACACACACACACACACACACACACACACACACACGTATATGTGTATGTGCTTTGATGTGTACATATAGAGATTTTTTCATCTTTTCATATTCATTCATTTATTTATTTTATTTTTTACAGACATACAAACGCCCCAGATATACATAAACACATACACACACAAAGAAACTGACACACAAACGTATATGTGTGTTATATGATGTAGATATTTAATTATTCATTCATTCATTTATTTTTTTATCTATTTTATATCATCATTATTATCATCATTATCATTTTACTCAATTTGTACAAAGGAGCTTCTCATTGGAGGTTCTTTCACTTGCTCTTCCCTCCGATCTTCTTGTCCTTCCCTCGGTTCTTCCTCTTCTTCTTATCCTTGTGCTTCTTCTTCTCTTCCTCCATCCCCCGCCTCCTCTTCTCTTCTCGTCCGTGCGCTTCGCTCTCCCGCCCCTCTCTCTTCCTCCGAGAGGAAGGCCCTCTCCAAGCGTTCGTACACCGTCTTCAGGTGGTTCAGGCGGCTCTACTCCGCTAGCCTGGTGAAGCGATTCTGGAACTGGCCGCCCCGCCCGTGCCCGTTGGCCTCGGCAAAGCTCTTGTCGAACTTCACCCCGAACGAGACCAGCGAGCCCACGGCCACGGTGTGGTGGTCGCCTTGGGTCACCAGGGAGCCGTAAGTGGCGTTCGAGGTGGGGGTGGCAGACGCTTTTCGCAGAAAGGCCAGCCTTCTCGCTGCAGCTGCCAGTGTTCTTCGTGTCACGGGAGGGCGTGGGTCCCTTACGGTCGTTTCACTAAGGGATCTCGAGGACGCGAAGGGCAGCTCCCAGGAGAGTCCTTGTCCTGATCCACTCCGGAATCCTTTCCGAGAGATAGCCGTCCTGCAGACGAAGGAGCTCGTCGGCGACGGCAGGGATCGCGGCGACCTCGAAACTCGCGCCGAGCTTGTGCTTGAGGCCCTCGCTGGCTCGCTCGAGGCCGAGCACCAGCTCCTCGCGGCGAAGCTTATCCACTTGGGGCGAAGGCCATGCCAGGCGAGTGGCGATATTATATATATTATATATATATATATATATATATATATATATATATATATATATATATATATATATATATATATATATTATATATATATATATATATATATATATATATAGTATATTATATATATATAATATATATCGATACAGATACATACAAATTTATATATATCTATATATCGGATATATATATATATATATATATATATATATATATATATATATATATATATATATATATATATATATATATATATATATATATATATATATATATATATATATATATATATATATATCGATACAGATACATACAAATTTATAATATACATATATATCGGATATATATATAATATATTATATATATATATATATATATATATATATATATATATATATATATATATATGTATATATGTATATATAAATACTGTGTGTGTGTATGCACATTCAGTTTCGAGAATTGGAATCCTGAAATCTCCACAGTGCGTCAAGCAGAACTTGGCATCTGCGTGCAAGTTTCTTCTTATTACTTTAAACCTTTAGTTTCCGTTATCATGAGACGTGGAAATCCCGCTCGCTGTCGCCAGGGTCGGAGGTGTATCTCCCGGGCGACGCCGGCGTGGGAGGCAGAGGCGGCGCGCGAGTGACTGTGACTGAACGATTGAACTGTTCAGGAATGGCTCTTACTGGGATTGAACATTTTGAATTGTTCTGAAATGATTATGATAGGGATTGTCTGAAAACAGGAGAAGCACACACACACATAAACATAAATATACATACATATAGACATAGATAGAGTAGTGTGATAGATACAATGTACATCCCACTGGGAGCGGTGGAAAGATCTTGGGGTGGGCGGTGTGTGTGGGGGCGGGGGCGAGGCAAGACGGATTCACTAACGCACTTACGATGGTAAAATCAGTGGTAACTATAGTTACTATTGTAAACAGACAGCGGTGGTTTTCCCTTACAACTTGCCATCAGTTACCATGGTAATATCTTATCAGTGGTCGGATCACAAGTAATTTCTTAGGTAGGCGATGCCATCACGTGTTATCTCGTCCAAAAATCAAGTTTTTTTTTATACCTGATAAAACAAATATGATGGCAAGCATCATAATATGGACATGGCGAAAAAACCTTGTTGATATACAAATTGGCAATACCAACGTAATAAAGTATAGCAACTGTGTCGTTTTTTTTTTTTTTTAATGGGCAACAAACTCTAAATCGAATGGGAAAAATGAGCTTGGAATATTTCTTTTATTTGATAAATAGCGATGAATAAAAATGGGTTTGGCCCGGTCTTTGTGTAACAATTATGAGAAAGATGAATAAGTAAAAAACTCTTTGGTTCGTGGTAAACAATGATATATTATTATAACAGTGTTTGTATTGGTTTCTATTTATACGATAAATAACCAGGGAAATGTATTAACATCTACAATGATGGATAAGATTGAATAAATATATTATTGTTTCAATATATGCTAATATTTTGATTTGAATTATCTCGCTGTATCTAGTTCTATTTACATACTACATGATTGGCCGAAGGAACATAAAAGAGTGTGTATGGCGCTTGCTGATTGGTAGAATTGCTTCACCAGAGCCCTTTGTTGGTTATCATTAGAATGAGTTGATTTAGGATTGTAACTCAGTAGATGTGGGTTACCATTTCTTTGTGAATCTTGCTTTGCCATCACTGTATCACGATTGTATGGTATAAAAGGCCCAAAGGATGACTTAAAAATAACAATGTATATATATATATAATATATATATATGTTTGTATGTATGTGTGCATATATATATATATATATATATATATATATATATATATATATGTGTGTGTGTGTGTGTGTGTGTGTGTGTGTGTGTGTGTGTGTGTGTGTGTGTGTGTGTGTGCGAGTGCGTGTGTGTATCTGTGTGGTATGTGTGTGTCTGTGTGTGTTTGTATGTATAACGATAACTTAAACAAATAGGAAAG
>NW_020869298.1:67500-75000 GCF_003789085.1 Penaeus vannamei | reverse complement strand
GGTGCAACATTGAAAGCCATAGCCTCAGCAGCCATTGTGTAGGAAAACAATGAATATTTTCCTTTCTTCAAATACTCAACTGCTTGGTAGAGTATTACGGTTAACATTGCCTATTTTGTTTTTGGCGAAGTCTTGTTATTTTCTTTATTTCAAATCTATATTACTTGAAATATTTATAAATTTGATTTGTATTTTTTTTTTTTTTTTGGGGGGGGGGGAAGTACCGAATCCAAGAAAAAGAAAATTATTTTGTAATTCAGGATTTCTTCAGATATATATCGATTTTATGGGGAAGGTAGCAAGTCCAATAAATATCTATTTATTCTATAATCTAGATTTCTTCAAATATTAAAAAGTTCGATTTGTTTTTCCAATAATTTAAGATACGTAAAAAAATTGTAAGCTTGATTTATATATTTCAACTGTAGGATCTTATGTGGAAGGTAGTAAGTACAATAAATTATTTTCTTAATAATAGCAGTAATTACAATCATATTTATAGTTCTAATCAAAATCTATATTGTTTTTGCTGGTAAAAATAAATAATTATAATCCTAATCACACTTGTGATAATACTAATCATAATAATAATTATATTTATTATTATTATTATTATTATTATCATTATTATTATATTATTATTATGGTTATGATAATTAGGATGATAGAAATAATAAATATAATAGTGATAATGATAACGACAATGACACGATAAACATGATAAAAATAAAAGCAATGATATTAGTAATAATAATGATAATAATATGTTCTTGATAATGATAATGATGTTGATGATAATAATAGTAATAATAACAATAATAATAACTAAAATAATAATAATAATAATAATAATAACAATAATAATAATAATAATAACAATAATATTAACAATAGCAATGATATGATAATAATAAATAAGATAGTAATAAAACAATAATAGTAACAACACTAACAAAGATAATAATCATATGAGGGCAACTAACAAGTGCATCCTTAAACCTCACAGAAAGGAAAACGTTATTTCAATCCGACTTTAAAGGCTCCATCGATTAAAATGATTTAGGCAGCCAAATATGAGGGTCGTCACACTATATCGATTATTCCATTAAGGTCGTGGTCCCTTTTGGACGCAGGATATTGACGTTGTTGCCTCAAGCTTCTAGGGTATACTGAAGTGTATTAAATGCAGTTGAATGTTTATACCGTTCATGCGTCTGTAGAAGGGAAGTATTCGAATTTCAAACAAAGGATCGGATTCTACAAACTCTCTAAGTAAAGAATTCGTGGACTCGTACTTTTATTTCTTAACAATCTCTTTTGTTCTCTGTAATTGCTCTGAAGTAAGAACTATAATGGTTATCCCCTAGCGCTATACAAAACACCAGATATAGTAAATATTGCTGTTTCTTTAAATAAATCTTATCTTTCAGGCAATTTCCACATTCTTGCAAAAAGTTTTAAAAAGTAATAATAATAATATAATGAGTCTTGAGTCAAGTAACTGTGAGTTTCAGTATATTTATGATTCAGACATGGCTATTTATTCTCTTCCTTGTATGTGAAGGACTTGACAGCTGAGGCGTATAGTTTGAACACCGGAAAGTCACGAATTTCGTCTTCTTACCATCTCGAGCTATTTTATATGTGCGTGCCAATTAAATGCTGTTGTTAATTTCTTGGATTAAACCGCATTCATGTTGCCAAATGTGGAAAGGTGTGAATGAGAACGAATATCTTCACAATAAAAGAGATGTTTTTGACCGGTTTTGAATGTATCTTCGTCAGAAATACATGAAACCGGTCAAATACATCTCTTATATTATGAAGATATTCGTTCTCATTCATACCTTTCCACATTTCTTGGTTTAATTAAGGAATCTAAAAAATGGATCTTTGCGGTAACTCAAGATGTTTGCTTTTGCCTTCAGTATAGTCCTTCCAGTAGAACATTTTCTATTGAGCCTATAGCCTTTTAAACAAACAAAAGATAAGTCGTTATTACTCTAGTTTGTAATCTGGTGAATGATATTCCTTTGATGAAATGTAAATATACACCAAACACCTGTAGCTTATAATCTATAGCCTTATAAATTATAAGCTGTAAAATCAATTAATTACGCTTCCTTTCATAATCTATCTAATTACAAAGGGAGTTGATGATCCGCAAGTGGTCAGGTCTATTACAAACCCTATAAATGTAAGACATAAAGAGTGATTTGCAAGTCTGCTCTTTGGCCCTTCGGTTGTCCAGTGAAAGGAAAGGGATTTTTGCATTTTGGTTCCGTGTATATTCCAAGATGGTGTATTCTGTTTTAATTATCTACTGCATTATATAACGGCGTGGAAGCAAAGGTGAGATTTGATCTATCAGAATGGAATGATTGGCAATGGGGCACATCGAGCAATGGACGAAATGCAACTGTCGCCTACCGATTTGGAAATAGATATTTATATTTAGAAATTCATAACATTATTTTGGACAAACATGCTCTTGAAACAGGATGTGAACATAGATTTATATAATAGGTTACTATTAAGGTTTCAAATGAATTATCACCATGCTGTTTCCTGTTTGAGTTTTAACTCGACTTTTTAGATTAGTAAACAGTGACGTGTATATATATATTTTTTCGGAATTTAATATTAATAAAGTCAAACCCTACTTCCTAGTCAAAGTATCACAAACCTCGCGTGAAAGATACACAGTGTTGTAATTGTAAATAAAATCACTTTTTTATTAAAAAAAAAAAAAAAAAAAATATATATATATATATATATATATATATATATATTATATATATATATATATATATATATATATTATATAACACGGAAGGGTGACTTGGAAAATATATACACAGAAGACAGGTTCTACATTATTCTTAAAGATACATATAAAACATAATATTAGTGTGGGAAAAAGCTGTGTCCAATGTTTTATTTCTCACAATTTTGAGTTGATGGAGAGAAAATATCTATCACCAGTGCAATGAGGCTGGATAATTTTAATTACTGGAGGCGGTTTGCGCAGAGCGTAGAAGTGGCGAGGGCAGCTGGGCTGGCGACTTACGTCTTACGTCTGATCTCGTAGAGCTCTACACAACAATGCATCACATCTACATCCTTGCAGATCTGTCAGGTAAAGGAAAGTCGCTGACTGTGCAGGTTATGTCCTTGAGGCCGCGATACAGGTAAGATGTCAGCCAGTTCTGTGCCCAAGGTACAACGAAGGACTATGCCCAAATCTTGCATGTTCTTGCGCTGAATCATGGGCTTACCACTTCCACTTGTTAATGTCATTATGAATGATTCAGTAGTGTATGCAATCAGCGTTCACCATTCCGTGCAGCACGTGCAGCTATTGGTCTTACGCCCGCAGAAATACCGCGCACATTTAGTCGTATGAGTCAACGTTCTCTGTTAGCATTGTCAGTTCGATCACCTCCGCTTTACCAGGGCTGTGTGCGTATGGAAGTTGTGTAAACCTATGTGTATGATTGCAGCCGTCGGGATGTAACGCACTGGTCATATAATTTGTTAACAGGAATGCACATTTATGCATAAAATTGTTTTGAAAGTAATTTGTTTTGAAAGACTTTGTTGCAAAAGGTCTACATTTTCATTTCCATTCTCACTTGAAAATAGATTGATTAATGCAAAGATTCGTATAGCATCTTCACAATACTTATTAAACGAAAATGAAATAACATTGACTAGCATGTAAGTTTACACCATATACCTTCAAAGAAATATAAGTTCCCATACAAAGATTACTTTCTATAAGGAAATTGGTACCAGAGAACACGGAAGCTCGTTTGGTAGAGTAGGCCTATACATAACTCTGATCCATATCTCTCGGCAATATTGTTATTACTGAGGTCAGCCTCTATGATATATCACCGAGGAGATTGGGCTTCATTGTGAATGGTGTAACCCAAAGTTGCTGTTCATTATATAGAAAGTAGATCCAAGAAAAGTTTGGGATGGACTGGAGGGACTAACATTCCAAAATAATTCCTGTGATAACACACACACACACACACACACACACACACACACACACACACACACACACACACACACACACACACACACACACACACACACACCAAGACAAAAGGACAAATACAATTTCCCTCTATACTGTGGTGCTTTTGGTATAGAAGTGCTATGTTGGGAGTGGTACGAGACAATGCACATGGCATACTACTTTCCACCGCAAGTAGATTCCTCTGTTTAGACTTCATGAGCAACAAACATGAAAATCCACTCGCACGTGTAAGCTGATGTAGACTTCCATTCTGAGGACCAACCCAAAAACCACCGTGGACCACCAGTTAAGTTTGGAAATGTTGTTATAGCGCGAAACGATGCTGTTTTGTCTTTTAAATTTATTGCTGCAGTGGTTCAACGGTTTTCTTGAATATACTTATTTACTCTTTTTGATGCTCCCGACTTGAACAGGTGAGTAATTATTCAGAATATATATGTAAATTAAAGTGAGTAGCATAAATATCGGAGAATGTGTGATATGAAAGTGAAATTTAACTGACACTGACTGATCTGAAAATTGATGGACGCTGATGAGTTTTACTTGACTAAAGCTGTTAGCAATTGAGACAGCTGCTGTAAGGCTGTAATTGCTTTGCTCTATCTGAAACAAAAGCTGATACTAAAAGTCAAATGCAAGTGAAGCACTGTAATCAAACGTTGGAAATATTATATACAGATTATGCTAGAAATATACGTTTAACACCATTCGCCTGGAATAACATTCGGTGATGAGAGGTGGTATTATACTTGGATAATACTCTAGATATATACAGATTATGCCTAGAGATGTGTGTGTGTTGTCTGTGTATTGAGCTGTTGTGTGTGTGTATACATATGCATAAACTCTAAAATATCAGTTTATGTACTACTATCCAATTCGCCCATTTAAAAACACGCACTCGCACATCAACCAAGTAGTCGAGGTGGATGGAGAGGAGTCAGCTCGGTAATTGCATGATCCGCAACTTAATATGAGCTCTACCTTACTTGTAGATAATATGCGCAGTATGAGGCGTGAGCAAGATACTCTGCACGTTTCCAGTAAATCTCTCTGGTTATGTTATGTGACACTAAACAGCCTGTACGTAAGATTGCTCGACTATACTCTTATAGCATTCTGGTTTTCAATTATTATATAATCACACTTAGCTACTGAGAGCATAATAGATGACGCGTATTAATCATTATAGAATATTATAGGAGAAAAATAGCTATATCACTGTGGGAAAACTTTAGTGTAGACACATCCTTATCCTCTTTAAATTCCAGTCTTTTGGAGATATCTCTCTCTCTCGGGGTCTCTACCATTTAATATTTTTCTTTCTTATAATTCCCTAAAGGTGTTAGTGTAGCTGCTGAGCCGTAAGCGGAGCATTGCTAGTGGTTGTATATCAGCTGGGTAACAATAATTGGATACATTAGTATGTGCACGGCTATATTGATCTCCGTATATTATAATGAATTTTTTTTATTTATATTACATATTAATATAAGAGACGGAAGTAGAGACTGAGATGAGAGAGATCATTCTTCACATGCTCTCGGTATGGTAATAAATTCATATTAGTTAGTAACATGGTAGCTTGTAAAATTACGTCATAGTATATAATCTATAAAACAAAATATATGAGAATATAAGGGGTATAATATTTGAGAAGATATATAATAATAAGTTTGTGAGTGTCTGCTTTATTATATTGCACTCTTTATATGAGAGAGAATAGAATAGTTTAATAAAGTCCCCTTCATCTCTCACTAAAAAGGTTCTCACATTATTCTACAAGCTCCGTGTTTCTCACGATTATAAACTTGCGTGTCACTACTCCGCTGTTTAAGACCGTATCCACCTCTTGAATACCTTACTACTTTGAGTAACTGCATCCTTTCATAATATGCAGTTGATTATCCTAAACCTCGTCCCTACACACTTTGTCTCTCATATCTTCCTTCGTTCTGGCACGACATGCACACTTATTTATTCCTCGGCTCTCCTAGTTGCAATATCTGCATCTCCGTCTCTATCTCTCTTCTTCGTTTCGGGACAAAAGCCGATGAGGAGCTTGTAAATTCATATATACACTACTATATCATCCTCTTTATCTTCTCCTCATTCTTTCTCTCTCCTCTCCATCTCCTTTTTTCTCTCCACGCTCTTTCCACTCCTTTCCTTCTCTCTTCTCTCTTCTTCTCTCCCTCTTCCCTCTTTCCTTCTTCTTTCTTCTTCTCTTTCTTCATCCTACACCCTTCCCTCCGTTCTGCCTCCTCCCTCCTTTCCTTCTCTCCTTCTTTTCTTTGCCTAAGCCGTCCCGCCTTCTCATCCCTCTCTCCTTCTTGCTTATTCCTCTCCTTCACTGCCTGTTTTTCTTTCTTTTGTGCTACACGTCCTGGTACCCTGTTTTTGCCCCTCCCTTTCTTTCTCGAGTACCCCTCTTTCTCTCTCTCTCTGTCTTTCTCTCAATTTCATCTTATTATCTCCTTCTCTCTATAATCTCTTCTCTCTGTGCTGATCTTCTCCCCTCTCTTCGTCACTCTTTCTTCCTTCTCGTCTTCCGTTCTCTCTCTTTCTCTCTTACACAGTGCGCCCTCTTATCTTCTCTCTCTCTCTCCGCTCCTGCGTTCTGCTCCTGTTCTCTCGTTCTCTCTCTCTCTATACTGCATTTTCCATATCTCCTCTCTCTTCGGTAACTGCTTCTCTCTCTCTTGCCCCTCCCACGTTCTAATCCCTTTCTTTCTATATGAAATCTCCCTCTCTTAGAGTACACGTATTTCCATTACTCAGCTTTTGATGAGTTCGATATCTACGTTTTGGCCCTATGTGAAGGTCCGGTTAAATGAGGATTAGAAAGTAGTCGGCTAGGGGGGGTGTCGGGGTGATTTAGGGCAGAGTTCCTCCCTGCTGCGTCTTTTCCTTGCTTTAGCTGTCGTAGCCTGTTCTGGTACTCCTCCTTTCCCCTCCCTTTTTCTTCCTTTCTTTGCTTATCCTTCCTCCTCTTACCTCTCATCTCTCTACTCCTCTCTTCTCATTCCTTCGACCTCTTTCTCCCCTCCTTTCTCCTCCTCCCTTTTCCAACCTCCTCGACTCCACCCGTCTTTTCCTATTCTCTTCTCCGATCCTCGTCTTCCTAACCCAAATCTCCCTCCTCCATTTCCTCCCTCTCTCTCCTCTCCAACTTTCTATCCTCTTCTTCTCTCCATACTCGTCCCCATCATCTTCCTCTCCCGTCCCTCCACCTTGGGCTTCCTCCCATCCTCTTACCCCCCTCCTCTCCTCACTCCCTCCTCCTTCCCCCCTCATCTCTTTCCTCCCATCCACCCTCTTCCTCCCATCCACCATCTTCCTCCTCCTCTTCTCCCCGCGGTCCGGTCCCCGTCCCATCGGTCAATGCATCTCCTTCTTCGATCTGGTCTCTCCTCATCTCTCGTCTTCTTTCTTCTCTCACGCCGTCA
>NW_020869298.1:55000-60000 GCF_003789085.1 Penaeus vannamei | reverse complement strand
TATGTGATACATGTATTTATTCGAGTACGTGACTGAAGGCCGTATGTAAAGGAAGAAAGAAGCACGCATAAACATATTCCTTCCGTACATCATTAGACATAGGAATGGAAACTCGAGATGGATTTGAGCTAAAGAAACATTAGTATTATTCGTGAAGGGAGTATAAGAGATCGATAGAAGCTGAGTAGGCGTGACGAAGAACACACTGAATTACATAAATTAGATTGATATATTGCCAGATTGATCCGGATATGCACTAATATAGAAGATCACTCACCTTTTTTACTCCATACCCGGCTGAGACGCATTGTCAGCAACTCATTTCTACCATAATCTTAGGCTTATGACGCGGTGCAGAACCCAGCGCTTTATATTCCTCACTTCATTATAAGTAGGATGTAGTCTCGGAATGCAATAGTAAACCTGTATATTTCTATTATCTATAGGCTCTTAGAATAAAGCGTGATAGCATAGAATTAACATAATATATTCTATCTAAATGTTAGTAAGTCATAGAAGCGTTGACAGAACATCCTTTATTATCATATAGTGATGGAGTACGGTTGCATCCTGAACCTTTCTATGCATGGCTGACGACGTGCTATGCATTAGACTATTTAAACTCATATTATGGTATTACTATCATAGAGCTGGAGAGCTGGGATATGTGCAGAATCACCCTTATATTCCTTTGATGTCGTATAGAAGCACCTACGCCACCAACCATTGACGGGTGGGCATGTGAAACCTTTGTCTAATCATGCCTGCACAACAGAGCCCATGAGCATGAAACAACCACCCCTACACATAACACCATTAGGGGTGTGATAAATATAGGAGCTGAGCGGTGCAGAAATCATATTTATCTATCATGGCTGAATGCGCAGATACTTAGCAGAGCTCAAGCTTTTCTAATCATGGTATGCAGGTGCAGACATACACTTTTCACCTATCTATAGGGCTGGAGAGCGTTGAGCATCGATAATACCTTTTCCATATATCATAGGCTGATCGTGCAGACTTATTCTATAACAAATGGTGTTAATTAGAGTCAGGTAAAGTTAGGTGTGGTTTCTATCATTACGGTGTGATATGGCTGTGCTATGGGTGGATATATTCATTTTTCTTATAATCTCTTAAAGGCTGAACGTATATAATATGGGCATAGAAACCTTTTTCGTATTTCAATGGCTGTAGCTGATGGCAATTATATAAGTAAAACCTTAATTTATCTCATTAATAATTTCTAATTAGGCTTAATATGGTAATGTATGGGATGGTATGAAAAGTGTAGTGTGTTATGGACTCATAGATAATCCATATCATTATTATATGCTATCAATGGCTTATATATAGATGAGCGGTGTCAAGAAACGCTTTTTCTATCATGGCTTAGAATTAACGTGCTAAGTAAATATATAACTACTATTATTTCTATGCGATGGCTTGTAGCGAGGTGCAAAGATTAACGTTAGTCTTTTCATTTATCCAATGCGGATCTCCGGAGCGCTCGTCGCGTGATGCAGAAATAAATCTAACTCATATTCGACACACCCTAAGCACGTAGCCAGAGCGGTCGCATGAAATCGCCATATCTGCTGACGATCATGGCTATGTAGTAGCAGGTGCAGGTGAATACGCTTTCTGTACAGTTCATGGCAATGCATAGCGCCTAGCAGATAAACGGATCCTCACTACTCCTCGCCATCTACAAAGCTGAGCGGAATTCAGAGTTATCGCTTCTGTTCGCTATGCATGCCTACCGAGGGCCGGCATCCAATGCCCACACATTTATTCATCAATACACAACCACCACACACCCGCACACACACCACACACACACACACCATACACACGACACACAACGACACCAATATATTTATATATATATCTATATATATAAATATTACTACTATATACTACCTATATATTGGTGGGTACTGTGGGTGTGTGTGTTGTGTGTGTGTGTGTGTGTGTGTGTGTGTGTGTGTGTGTGTGTGTGTGTGATGTGTGTGTGTGTGTGTGTGTGTGTATATAATATATATATATATATATATATATATATATATATATTATATATATATATATACATACTGGTCATCGTAACGTCAATCGAGCTGCCACGTGATCAACCGGTGGCACTGGTGGTCAAAAACAGCAACGAAATCGCCAGCAATATCGTTTCTTCTCGATGAATTTCAAATCCCTTTTCATCCGCTCTAACGAAACTTTGACATGGTAAAAGTTGCATTATTACTGGCTGTGCAATTAGACAGCAAAAATGTTCAACTTTGAGTTTTAATCGTCTGCCGAAAGACCCCCAGAGAAGGAGGCTTCGGTTTGCTGTTCTCAGTTGCAAGAACTTTGACCCTGAGAGTGATGTTAATAGTTTGTGAAATGGATTTTCTTTTAAGATATTTTTTATTTAAATTGTTATGATATACCGTGGTAGATTTTGTGGGTGACTGACTGGTTACTGAGGATTATTTTCTTTCATTTTAAGATTGTGTCATTTGATTTTAGAACTTTCCCTGAAGAAAGGTTGGAAACATGAAATGGGAACAAACATGATGGTAAATCTAATGACTATTACGCTTCCATCTCAACAGCGTGCTTGAATCTTTTCATGGAATTCAATAAAACCAGACTTACGATGATTATTGCGTGGGAATGTAGATATAATCTTTCAAAAAAGTCTGGCTATAACGTCCAAAGAAAAATATCGATAGAACCTCTGCTTTGAGCAACTTTTCGAAAAACCAGGCCTAAATGGCGAGCAAGAAAGAATTCCACAAGTTCAGGAGATAAGAATCTAATCCTACGACTACGAACCAGTTACAAACTAATGAATACTAACTTGTAAGTTTCCAGAGATTTGTAGGCCTTTAATTCTTCCAGGCATTTGGATAGGATAAATGTCGCCGAAAGAAATATCAGGCCACTGTGTGGCAAGCATTCCTGGATCTTAAGCATCCGCTTAAGATATGGATCTGATTAACTTGTCTGCAACTTGGAAATACTGAAAATTTTCGTTAAATGTTTTCTCGCTGCCGAGTCGAGAGATTTATAACACGCAGGCATTGCTCTTACAGCTGATTCATGTTTTCGCCCTTCAGTGAAAAGCGCATGCGCATGGCTTTGTGATGTTTATTGTAATTGACGCGATCTATATATATTATATATATATATATATATATATATATATAAATATGTTTTGTGTGTGTGTGTGTGTGTGTGTGTGTGGTGTGTGTGTGTGTGTGTGTGTGTGTGTGTGTGTGTGTGTGTGTGTGTGCATGTGGTTGTGATATTATAATGTCATATATATATATATATATATATATATATATATTATATATATGTGTGTGTGTGTGTGTGTGTGTGTGTGTGTGTGTGTGGTGTGTGTGTGTGTGTGTGTGTGTGTGTGTGGTGTGTGTGTGTGTGTGCATATATATACATATATATATATATATATATATATATATATATATATATATATATATAAATGTGTGTGGTGGTGTGTGTGGTGTGTGTGTGTGTGTGTGTGTGTGTGTGTGTGTGTGTGTGTGAGTATACACACACACTCATACGAGCACGGTCTTATACCTACAATTTTCTCATTAAAGCGTTTGATTAATTTTTCTTATAACTTTATCTCCCCTCCCCCCCCTCTTCTCTCTCTCTCTCTCCTCTCTCTCTCTCTCTCTCTCTCTCTCTCTCTCTCTCTCTCTCTCTCTCTCTCTCTCTCTCTCTCTCTCTCTCTCTCTCTCATCCCTTATCTTTTAATTTCCCTTATATCCTATAAAATCTAGACAGAAAAAAAATCGGAATGCTCTGAGGCCTCAAATACGGATCAATTTTAGTTCGAAATTTTAGAAAAAAAAAAAAGAATCTGAAACTGGTTCAATGTTTTGGGTTTCCGAAGAAAAAAGGAAAAATAAGTAATTGATATATTAATTATTAATGAAGGAAGGTCTATGATCCAACAACGGATTTGAAAAAGGCTGAATAAAATACAATAGAACAGCATAGAATGTTGGAATAAGAGAAAAGAAAATGCTATTGATAAAGAAAATTATGAACCAAAGGACGAAGAAGGATGGAAGGAAATAAAAAAAATAAATAATTGTCTCCTTACCTATCCACGAATCGTAATTGGATATATACATACTTGCAAATATATATTCATAAATGCCAAAAATGGACAGGCAAAACGACAGGGGTAAGAATGCAGCTGAAGAGATATACAGCTGTAAAAAAGAAGAAAGAAAAAAATCTTTGATTCTTAAAAAAATGCCTTAAAAACATAATCCTTCTTGACATCTATCTTGAATTCTTATATTCTTTTAAGAAATTGCTTATAAATGAACGCCCGTGAATGTTCTGCGCTGAACAGATAGTGAGTTTTAAGTAAGAAATTATCGGAACTTTTAACATACATCAGGTAGAGAGTATAACAATACTTCCTCCTCACGGAATGTTCGGGTTTATCTAAAAATAAAAAATATATATAAAAAATTACAAACAGCGAAGGAGGAGACGCGAACTGTAGTGAAAAGAGGGAATAGCGAGAAGGACGAGAAGGGAGAAAGAAGAGAGAAGAACAGGAAAGAAGGAGAAAGGTGGAAAATCAACAAAAGAGGAAGACAGCATATGGAACGAAGAGACATGAAAGGAAGACATACACAGTAATAACAATGATAATAAAATTATAATAATACTAATAACAACATATACATATACATACATATTTAACAGAACAAGATTTTTCTCGATAAATTAAGCATCAAATCTCTTCACTTTTTATGAAAATGTTGAGACCAAATCGCACATATAACGTCAAAGAGACTGACTTTTCTATTAATTGGATAATGTGATATATTTTTCTCGTGCAATGCAATAATTTGCATCGTATTGCTGTTCGACGTGTTGCTTTTGCTAAAAATGCGCGACATGGTATTATTTTGGGGATGTGATTAAATATAGTGTTCTATCTATGTATC
>NW_020869298.1:30000-42500 GCF_003789085.1 Penaeus vannamei | reverse complement strand
TATATATATTTGAATAGATGGCGTAGTGCTTTACAATGAATGCAACATATCCTTGTCGTAATGCAAATGAATGTAGATGAGTATGACTGCGCTCCTAGATGAATTTAGAATTAAAACGAACAACAGGTTCATACAAATGGACTATTCACAATGCATCTATCGTTTAGCGCACGCACGCACGGTGGACCAGTAGTTGAACACTCTGGACTCCAACTCACGGGATCCAACGAATTCTCCCCACGACAGTTGCAACAGAGTACAGTTGCAATAAGTTCATTGACAGAGTGGCGGTTTTGCAATGACGAGGTCCCGGGTTCGCGCTGGGCCTGCCCCTCTTCGCTGTAGTTGAAGACTAGCATCAGCATGTTGGGGTCAGAGTCGAGCCGAAGGAATGGCCTCTCTACAGTATCATTATGTGGCTTAGAATTCTTGTTCCTCTACGAACATGACGTGTTGTTCAAGATGATATACCCATTAAGGACTTAAAGAAGCTTATATTTTTAGATGATTTGGCATTTGATATATATCATATAAAATGTTTATTTACGTGTACCTCCGTGTGTTTGTGTGAGTGTGTGTGTGTGTGTGTGTGTGTGTGTGACGAAGCAATAGCGAAAAGGCCTTCGATACATTCGTGTGTTTTCTTGCCCTTCCCTTCGTTGTTCCTGTTGCAATTTGTTCATCATAAATCCCGTACGTGTGTGTGTGTGTGTGTGTGTGTGTGTGTGTGTGTGTGTGTGTGTGTGTGTGTGTGTGTGTGTGTGTGTGTGTGTGTGTGTGTGTGTGTGTGTGTGTGTGTGTGTGTGTGTGTGTGTGTGTGTGTGTGTGTGTGTGTGTGTGTGTGTGTGTGTGTGTGTACACATATATTACTTGTTCCCAGTGTCAAATTCATTTAATGAACGATATATTTCATGTAGAACGAGCAAATTTAATTATATACATACAAGCGCCTACGTGTTGGAGTTCTCGCTGAACGGAACATTTTAAATCTAATTGGGTCATATTTGTTAATCCGTTTCGTTGCCTCTCTTTCTCAATTACTTTCTCAGTTTCCAAGAGCATAATACAACGAAGCGTTAATGGCACACCGTAGGCAAGCAGACACAGTTCTCTGGACTCAGCCTTTCGATAAAATATCAACTACGAAAACAACACAGATCAAGAAGGGTCACTCGCCGAAATCTGTGAAGGTGTGACGCGCACGACAGCAGCGCACCTAGCGGCGTGTGTATGAAACTTTGCGCTTGCTAATCCGCCATCATGGTGTTCCTTGCATGGAAACGTTGTGGTTTTGCATCATCTTTGCTACTAGATTAATATTTACGCATACGGACTGTGCGGTAGAATGTATTCATCATTTCTTTCAATAATAACAGAAGTAAAATTAATGTTTAATGTATCACTTGAAACCTGCCTCCACCCAAACAAATAACATTATTCTAATCGTATGTAAAGTGTATAATTCAAATGACTCACTTTGCGATGATCAAAGTTATAAAACTTTGGTATTCACTTTTCGACACATCTGGCAAATTCAGGAAGTTATTTCTCAAAGATTTGTTAAAAAAAAAAAATCTTGCAGCGCTCGCCATGGATAAACCTTGCCCATAATTACCCCATGGCTGCAATCCGGATCAGTATGTTGCATTTGCACGCTGCCTTTACCTGTTGCTAATTAATGTTAGGAAGGTAAAGAAAATTAAAGTGATTTTAATGGCCATTTTAATTCCATTTGTGATTATCAAACGACAGAAATAGACCATTTTATTCCCGTCACCTCATCTGTGTATCTATCTACCTATGTTTGTCTATCTATGTATCTATTTATCTATCTGTTTATCCATCTCTCTCTCTCTCTCTCTCTCTCTCTCTCCCCTCCCTCTTTGAAGAGACAGAGAAAAGAAAAACATCCACATAAACTACACCGTAATATAATCCCTGTGCTTTATATGCGTTAGGGCGGCAGTCCCTTAACCCCTTACGTCTCTCTTAGACCGGGAACCCGCAGGGTTCAGCCAGGGTAGGAAAAAATGTGGAAAATTTGAGCTAGCTTAGCTCTTGTAGGTAACAAAGAAAAACAAGTCAAAATGAAATATGCATGATGAAGTGTACTAGAAATGACAATTTTTCATGGAGTACCCTGCCAGAGCTAGAAAAGTGATCTAAAATATCATGCTAGATCATGGGGTAACAAGAAACCGACTTCAAACTAAGATATTGAGTACAATTGAGTTTTGTTTGTTTTGATGTATGTAGGCGAGTATACGATACACACACACACACACACACACACACACACACACACACACACACACACACACACACACACACACACACACATATATATATATATATATTATATATATATATATATATATATATATATATATATTATATATATAATTCGCGCAGAGAACGCGATTCGTCTTACTTCACATACGCACACAAAAGCGTACATGACTGCCATAATACGTGTATGTTGTAAGATATGACTTGCGTGGATGTGTGTTTATACTGTTACGTCTATTTATCTTCATATGTTTTTAGTTTTGTATATGTAAATCCCGGTCGTGTTATAAATGAAGCTTCGAAACCCTGACAACTTGAACAAGAGTCACATTACTTGGGTGTTCGTGCCGGAAATGACAATGCTGACCGTGAGTATACTGTTTACTTATAAAGCATTTTTTGCAGTGTCATATTCACCCTCTGGATACTGTATCTAGTACTAAGTGTCTGTTGTGTAGATGCGTTTTTTTTTTTTTTTTTGTGTGTGTGTGTGTGTGTGTGTGTGTATTTCCCTTTTAACACTTTTTATCACAAGCACATAGTACAGCAAAATGGTAAAGGTAAATCTCAGGCACGAATGCTCATGTTTTAGACTGAAAGATAAAAAAAAAACTTTTTTGGAAAACATCAAATACCGTGCAGTCACTACCGCCACAACCACTCAAGGATTCGAAGCACCAAGAAGAAACTCGTAAACAATAAATACAGTAGGATTTTTTATTTACATAACACATATATATCAGTCTCATGGCAGCAATGCAATAAGGGGTAGCGCGTGTGTGGGCGAAATTTCTAAGGTGCAGGTGTGAAGCGCACGCTGGCAGCGCACCAAGCAGCAGGGTTCGAGTCTGTTTACACTTGCGCTTCCTAACGTACTGCCGCTTCATATAGGAAAATGTGGGGACGGTGCAGTTATTTTCATTTATTTGACTACTTACTATGCACTTTCCTTTAGGTGCGTGGCTGTTTGTATTCATATTCAGATTTTGTATAAACACTATAAATATAAATATATAGTCCAATTATTGATATTGTTCTAAATTATGCTTTGTATCAGTATCTATCGTGAAATTAAGTCCATTCACTTCAATATCATATGATTGCATCTACAATTAATATACATCTTTGTCACGAATTCGATATTTTCAGACATGAGTCAGTTACACATGTCGAGTGATTTATTTAAGCACTTCAAATCATTTACACGTACCTAAGTTCCTAACCACTTGTTTTGGCTCATTCTTTGCCATCAGTAAGCATACTTGCCTCTCCTTCAAACCACGGTGTTATTTAATAGTAACAAAAAGACTCAACAGCGCATCCTGTTGTGTACCTACTAATGATTGACCAGCAACCTTGTCCAGGGCCGCCACCATACTCTAATTGACCCTCCCCGCATGTGTGAATATGACCTCCAGTGCCAAAGCCAGGGATGTCAAACATGGCACATAGTCTTACAGTTACCTGTTTTACATGACTAATTAAGCCAGCCTTTCGTCTTTTAAGATTATCATTTACACTCTTACTGTTCTTTTCTATTATTCTGTTTTTGTAATGAATGCTTTCATCATCATCTTTATAAGCCTTAACTCTTCTCCTCAGCTTTCCCCCATTTCTATATGGGGTCGCCGTTATGGATGAGCCTCCTCCACAGATTTTCCTATTACGGCTCATTCCATATTGGTTCTGGCAAGGGTTTTTACAGTCGGATGCCCTTCCTGACACCAACCCACTCTACTTATCCGGGCTTGGGACCGGCACTTACAAAGGCTGGCTTGTCCATGAGGTGACTTTTACAATGGATCTACCCATGCTTATCTGGCCCGCATGCTGTATACTAATGTCAATGTGGCCCCCTGGTGTTAAATGGGTTTGACAGCCCTGGCCGAGACTGTCTTGCTCCATTTAATAAAGGTTCACATTGACTACTCTCCCTTCTTCATTTTTCTTTTTCTTTTTAATCAGGAATGTGTGGGCTGGATTATCTTGGGTCGTCGTAAGACTTTTGTTGTCACCGAAGGCTTGGTAAACGCTGGTAATCTTGATGATATTAATGATATCATTGGTGATAGTAATTATAGAAGTAGCCACTGTGGCAATGAGGATTATGGTGATGATGAAAATAAAGATAAAAACGGGAACAAGAAATAATACTATTAATAATGTTAATGACAAGAGCAACAACAGTAATGATTACGGTTGTAGTAGTAGTAGTAATAGTAGGAATAACGATAACAATAGTAATAACGATGGTGATCATTATAATGATGATAATAATAATAATGACAGCAATAATGCTAATGATATTGATAATACCCATACTGGTGGAAATAGTACTTCTAATAATGATAGTGATATTAAATGTGAGGTGAAATAGAAAGAAAACATTCAAGACAATCCTACAATTTTCCGCGATCTTTTACACATTTACGGAGACAAATAACTGCCACTTGGTTCTTGAATCCTCGATGATCGCCCTCGTTCACTACCAGAGGCGCTACCGTCGGTCTGTGTCACGAGAAAACCGCGAGAGTGACTTGTCTTGCTTTGTATTTGATAGACAACCGTACAATATGATACGGAATTTCTCAACACATTAAGACAAATCTGTATATCCTTGTCACACAGCAAAGAAAAGAAAAGCAAAGAAGACAGGAAAATAAAGAAGAAAATACGCATAGAAGAGTTACACATGCACATACCAGATTCAGAGTTTATTAATCTTCAATGCAAAAGACATACTGCGCAGCGTCAGTGCAATACGCGCCAGTGCCATTGCAGACTCCCAGAGAGTCATCCGTCTTAGTGCCAAGGAAGCAGGTTTCTTGTGGTCGTGGCATTATTTCTTGAATCGGAGGAAAACGGGGAAGAGAGGGAAAAGAGGAATAGAGGGAAAGGAAGAGAGAGGAGGAAGGAAGGGAGGGAAGGGATAAAAAAAAGGAAAGGAGAGAGGGAAGGGAGGAACTGGGGAAAAAAGTGAGGGAAAAGAGGAAAAGAGGGAAGGGGGAGAGAGATGGAATGGGGAAGAAATAGAAGAGAGGAAATGAGAAAATAAGAAGGGAAAGGAAAAGAGAGGAGGAAGGAAGAGAGGGAAGGGATTAAAAAGGAAATGAGAGAGAGAAGGGAGGAACTAGGGAAGAAAGTGAGGGAACAGAGGAAGAGAGGGAAGGAAAGAAGAGAAGGAAAGGTGGAAGAGATGAAAGGGAGGAAATGAGAAAATAAGAAAGAGAAGGGAGGATTTGAGGAAGGAAGTGAAGAGAAAATAAAGAGAAGGGAGGGAGGAAAGTAGGACGGGAGGGTAGAGAGGAAGTATAGAAAGAGTGGAAATGAGAGAAGGGAGGAATTAAGGAATCAAATGAGGGAAAAGAAGAAGAGAAGAGAGAGGAAAGGAGATAAGTAGGACAGAAATAGAAAAGGAAGAGATAATTAACCTTGAAAGAGAGAGAGGAAGTGTGAAGAGGGAGGAAATGATATTTAAATACCTAGAAGGAGAGGGAGGGAGAGAGAGAGAAAGAGAGAGATGAGAACAGACAGATTAACAATAAAATGTACTGTATATAAGAACAACTGGAATAAGGAATTTCGAGGTAGAGAAGAGTGACAGAAAAAAGAAATGACAGTCGATTCATATATATATATATATATATATATATATATATATATATATATATATATTAACTATTGTTTCTCTGTCAGCAAAGACAACAAGAATCATGACAATAATGCTAATATCTGTGATCCTAAACGTAGTGGTATTAATGATAATGATGATGTTTGTGATAATTTTTTTGATGATAATAACAATGATGATAATGATAATATCAATAATGATGATGATAATGCTGCTGAAGATGGTTGTATTAATTGTAATAATGTTGATTAATTAATGTTGATTAATTAATGATCATCCATATTAATATTATTGTTATTGCTATCATTGTTATTATCATTATTATCATTATTGTGTTTATTATTATCATCATCATTATCCTTATTGTCATTATTATCATTATAGATAATGATAATGATAATGATATTAACGATGACGATGATAACAATAGCAATGATAATAATAACAATAATAATGAAGATAATAGTGATGACAATGATATTAGTAATAATAATTACAATAAAATGATAATAAAGACAAAACAGTAACAACAAACGTAATATTCATAATGATGATAACAATAATAATAATAACTATTATTATAGTAATAATAAAATAGTTATAGCAATAATAATGATAATGAAAACAATGATAATAACAATAATAATAGTAATGATAGTAATGATTATAACAATGATAATGATAAGGATGAAATGATAATAAAGACAGTAATAATGGCAATAGTAACACTAATGATAATGATTATGATAATAATGAAGATAATGATAAGAATAACGAAGACGATAATGATAATAATGTTGATAACATGAAAAACAATGATGATAACAGTAACACTAGTAATAATAACACTGATAATAATCATGATAATAAAATTATGATGATAATAATAACAATAATAATAATAATAATAATAATAATAATAATAATAATAATAATAATAATAATAATAATGATAATAATAACATAATAATAAATAATGATAATAATGATAATAATAATAATAATAATAATGATCATAATGATGATGATAGTACCAATGATAATAATAGCAGCAACAATAACAACAATAATTATTATAATGGTAATGATAGTGATAATAATAAATATCATTATAATTACTATCATTATTATAATTATCATTATTATTATCATGTTAATACTAATGATGATTATGATTTATGACAGTAATGATGACACCAATGATAATGGTAATAATAATCATGGTAATAATAATAATGAAGATAATAAGGTTTTAAAAATATCGATAGTAATGACAATGATCATGGGAATAATAATAATAATAATAAGTAATGAAAATATCTAAAATGCATTTATAAGCAAATATAAGTAGATAAATACTTAATGGATATTCAAAGTAAAAAATAAGCAAATATATGAATTATAATAATATTCATTTTCATCATCGTCACACGCGTGTAATTTTCTCTTACGTTATTTCATGTTTGGGTTGGAGCGCACACACACACACACACACACACACACACACACGCACGCACGCACGCACTCACACACGCACGCACGCACGCACTCACACACACACACACACACACACACACACACACACACACACACACACACACACACACACACACACACACACGCACACACACACACACACACACACACACACACACACACACACGCACACACACACACACACGCACACACACACACACACACACACACACACACACACACACACACACACACACACACACACACACACACACACGCACACACACGCACACACACACACACACACACACACACACACACACACACACACACACAACGCACACACTCACAGACACACACACACGCACACACACACACACACGCACACAGACACACACACACACAACACACGCACACACACACACGTACACACACGCACGCACACACACACACCACACACACACACACACACACACACACACACACACACACACGCACACACACACACACACACACACATGCACACACACACACACGCACACACACACACACACACGCCCACACGCACACACACACACACGCACACACACACACACACACACACACACACACACACACACACACACACACGCACACACGCACACACACACACAACACACACACACACACACACACGCACACACACACACACGCACACACACACACACACGCACACACACACACACACGCACACACACACACACACACACACGTACACACACACACACACACACACACGCACACGCACACACGCGCACACACACACACACACACTCACACACACACCCGCACACACACACACACACGCACACACACACACACACGCACACACACACACACACACACACGTACACACACACACACACACACACATACACACACACACACACACACACACACACACATCCAGGAAAGGATTTCTCGCAGAATCCCTAATAAAGCGACAAAAATATTCGCCTTCCCAAATTGCAATATCCCGTTGCTATCCCGATCAACATGTTGAGCTTCCAACATGCATTTCCCTGTTGCATGTCGATGTTACGAAAGTGAGGAAAGGTAAATATAAAGCTTAACAAAATGATGAAATTTATCTGGAAATCGAGGTTTTGCGAGAGGTAAGGGGAGGAAGAGAGAGGGAAATGGAGAGTAAGAGAGAGAGAGAGAGAGAGAGAGAGAGAGAGAGAGAGAGAGAGAGAGAGAGAGAGAGAGAGAGAGAGAGAGAGAGAGAGAGAGAGAGAGAGGCTGACTGGCTGGCTGGCTGATTGACTGACAAAGAAAGAGAGAGGGGAATGGAGAATAAGAGAGAGGGGGGAGGGAGGGAGAGGGAGAGGGAGAGGCAGAGAGAGGGAGAGACAGAGAGAGAGGGAGAGGGAGAGGAAGAAAGAGGGAAATGGGGAGTAAGAGAGAGAGAGAGAGACTGACTGGCTGATTGACTAACAAAGAAAGAGAGAGAGAGAAGGAGAGAGATATGGGGTGAGGGAGAGAGATAGAGTGACTGACTGACTGACAGACAAGGAAAGAGAGAGGGAGAGGAAAGAAGGAGAGTGATGGGGTGAGGGAGAGAGACAAACAGACAGATAAAGAGAGAGAGACAGACAGACAGACGGCGAGGAGGAAGGAGAGAAGGAAAGAGAAAGAGAGGGGGGGGGGAGAGATTGCGAAAGAGAGTGTGTATAACGGTTACTATTGATAATTGAATCAAATACAGACAGAGTTTCTACAGTTTTATGCTAGGCTATAAGCTATGGAAGTTTGTGCTATTGACTTTACTGATGTTGAGATGAGTTCCTTCGCCTCTAAGTTTTCGAAGTGATTACAGGTTGTTTTTACACGATATTGGATGAAATGCTAATAAACATGAGACAATGGAAAGTATTAATCGTCCGAAATAGGGTTCACATAAGTTAATATAGTTCCTACGATGACATGGTACAACCGTGTGTGACGAGATTAGATATGTTAATACAACTGATAATAATGATAATCCAAGAACCAAAAAGTTGTCTCGCAATAAAAGTAGTTACCCTGTTACCACGGCAATTCGCCTATCTGATACGCTACCAAAAAATATATAACTTCCTTGGCGGTGGTATCAATTATCGACCATCATTGAGTAAATTTCTTAACATTTTGAGTATATACGGGATACAAGTTTGCATATAGTTATAAAGTAATTGGCAAAAGTGGCGGTAAGGGTCAGAATTGCTTGCTCTGGAGGTAGTTCGTCATTGTCATCTCTTTCGGGGAGTGAGAGACAGACAGACAGCGAGAGAAAGAGACAAACAGACAGACTGAGAAAGTGAGTGATAGAGAAAGTTTTTTTCACCTCGACATTTCCATCAAGAGTCAATGAAATGGTTAACAATACACTGATATCACTACTATGAAATAATAAGGTTAATACGTAGCATTATCACAGAGGTAATGGCAAAAGCAATGCAATAATAATGATGATAAGAATGATAATAACATTAATAACAAGAAGAAATAATGATGATAATAGAGATTGAATGATATCAGTGACCATTGCTGTTATTATCATTAATATTGTTGAAAGTTTAATGATTATCATTTGAAATACAAAGTTAAACGGACAAGTTTTCAGGCACATCTTCAGCTGGACAGAAAATACATGGATGAATGAATGAAGAAATGAACAAATAAATGAATTATATATAATAAATACATAAGTAGATAAAAGAGATAAGCAGATATAAAATGAAGTGAATGAAAAAACATAGGTCCTGAGGTGATTTTTTTTTTTTTTTTTTTACTCCAATCTTTTGGTTACGTCCCAATTCAAAGGCAACGCAGATAATTGGTAAAGAAGAGAGATAGAGAGAAAGAAAAGATATGCCATCTAAACTGCATCGTATTTTGAGCCTTTGGTCCAGTATTGTGTAAGAGCGACAGTTCCTTTTCAGGCAAGTTTTTCCTTGTCGTATTATGTCGTACAATGCAAGTTCGTTGACAGTTTACGTTCTAAAACTGTCGTGGGATATTCTCGTTCTTTCTGTCTCTTTATCTTTTTTATATCTTTTCTGGGGTCGCGAGCAAAAAAATATGAAACATTGCTTGTCATGGGATACAAAATAAGTTCGTTGTAATGTAAATGTATTGTATGTACGCAAGTAGTTGTTTTCATGTATAAATCTTGAATAAAAGCATTTACACAAAGCACGGTCCACAGTTTGTTTGTTACTGTACATAGGCAAACAGAAGCTTACACGCTTGGCTGCAATAACACTTGATTTCATGATTGTGTGTGTATGAGTGTGAGTGTGTGTGTGTGTGTGTGTGTGTGTGTGTGTGTGTGTGTGTGTGTGTGTGTGTGTTGTGTGTGTGTGTTGTGTGTGTGTGTGTGTGTGTGTGTGTGTGTGTGTGTGTGTGTGTGTGAGTGTGTGTGTGTGTGTGCGTGTGTGTGCGGTGTGTGTGTGTGTGTGTGTGTGTGTGTGTGTGTGTGTGTGTGTTGTGTTGTGTGTGGTGTGTGTGTGTGTGTGTGTGTGTGTGTGTGTGTGTGTGTGTGTGTGTGTTGTGTGTGTGTGTGTGTGTGTGTGTGTGTGTGTGTGTGTTGTGTGTGTGTGTGTGTGTGTGTATGTGTGTGTGTGTGTGTGTGTGTGTGTGTGTGTGTGTGTGTGTGTGTGTGTGTGTGTGTGTGTGTGTGTGTGTGTGTGTGTGTGTGATTGTCGAGATCGATATTGAATCGACATTTAAAAGATGCATTGTTTTATAATTGTAAAGATGTATGGACTCCACCGGAAACGTTTCTTAAAATTATTCTTAATTTTTGAAGGCATATCAGTTTACCAAACTTCAGTGTCAGAATTAAAAAAGTAAATCATAATAATCATCTATGAATGGTTGACGTGTTTACATACTACCAATTCAACGGTGGGAAAGTAATAACTAGTTTTGTCCCAACGGTTTTCTGTCAGAGGGAAGCGTTACACCGCCCCGCACAGAGGTATGTTAAGTGATAGTATCAAAAATTGTGTTTTGCTCTGATGTTATAGATTGTAATGCTTAATGGGAGAATTGACATAATTGTGGAATCTGTGTGTTGAATTGTGATAACGGAATCATTACTTCGCCTCGCACACAGAGAAAAAAAAAGATTGAGAGGTGAGGGGATACCACATCCATGACGCCTAATGAAGAAATATTTATCTGTTATTGTTTTTAATGGTCCGTGTCAGGTCAGATCAACACGTTCCGGCCAATAAAACGACCTAGCCGGCCCACCTTGGTGCATAAATCTGACACAAGCATCACTCTGCTTCTTATCCGCTTGACTAACAACTGCAACCCAGCACTAGTCTTCATGAAGACAGGTCATAAAATCAGCGACTTCAAATTTCATGAGGCAAGGCTTGCAGTAAAGATTACGCTGAATCGCAAATAATGAATCATCACTGCATCTCTTTGCTGCAACAGTAAACTCGTCAACTGCAGTAAAAGGAAAAGAAGATCTTGTTCCTGGTAAAGCATCTGTGCCTAGACTTCTCTCCTCAAGAAACTACCTTTTATAATCTGCCTTGTTCTTTTCTGCATAAAGGAACTTAATTGATTGGATATTTTCCTTGCAGAAAGTGAATAGGTAATCTGGAGTCATTGTTTGATTTGCCACAGCTTGCTGCAAGTTTGCTGTTGCATCAAGCCATTTCATGGTGCCACCTATTTCCTCACAGGGCTGTTTCCCGTGACTTGTCCAAAGGAAGGCCACTTTGCAGTCGTATTAAAATATTTTCGCTGATTGTACAGATTCACTTCATTGGAAACATTAATCTATTGTTTTAAGCTTTTCAAGTACATAAAAAATAAGCTCCTGAATTTTACGAACAATAGCACCATTATGATTTGTGTCATCGTTCAAAAGACAGTATGACTGGTGGCAAAGCTTGTTCTCTTTCCTGTAATAAACTGCAGGAGGATGTAGAATACATTGGCGATTAATACAATGAAAGCTTTGAACTGAATGACTTATGAATGATATTCTGCCAAATCATAGAAAAGTGCCACTGTTGGCTCCAGTTGTTCCTAATTGGAATTTAGATTTTGAAATTGA
>NW_020869298.1:0-7500 GCF_003789085.1 Penaeus vannamei | reverse complement strand
CCCAGTGACTCTGATTTTCTTTTTTTTTTTTTTTTCTTTTTTTCTCTTTTCCTCTCCTCCCCTCTTTCATCCAGTGTATAAGGTTTGATTATTCTTTACCTTTTACTCACTAACTTTTCTCCGTGTTCAACTCACGAGCCGCCGTTTTATCTCTCTCAAGTTATTTACTCGTCCGTAACCTGTCAGCACGCTGACCTTTACTTAATCCCTAGGAACCTGAGTGAGCATGAGGAACCAGCAACAGCCATTACAGGGACTAGGGCGTGTGAGAAACAGCGCAAAAGCCCACCAGCGTGCTCTTGTCAAGACCAGAAGGACAGTCTCACCTGGCGCACTTGAATCAGATGCTTAGTCACAATCGGGAATTCAGCGATCTGAAGCAACCCCTAAATAGAAAATGAGGATTTATGATCCAAGCGGTAAGACGTGAATAGTAATTTCAGTAATTTGAATGACTACACCAATAGAGATGTCAGAGGAGTCGAAGGCGAACAGGGGGAGGAAAAACGACCTGAACTGACTGAGGTTGTTTTTCTCCACCTCATAAGCGAAGATTTAAAGAAATCAGAGAAGCACATCGAGTGAGCAAACCCACTTAATGATCAGCTGCAAGGTGTGGACTAATGCTTAAAGGCACAAAGATTTATTACATGATGATCGTGGCACAACATGAAGACTCCCAAGAGAACAACAACTTGTCCAAAGGCAAACTCGAGATGAGGGTATAATTTCTTCTTATCACCTTACCCCAAGAACCTCCAGCTGTTCCGAGATCCTCTACAATTTAGGCTGGGACAGCAGGGTGTCTCTATGTAATGAGGAGTTTCGCAAACTTTTTCGGGCACGACCCTAAAGATAGTTTTAGCCTGGACTAGCGACCCTAAATGAGTGAACATGTAGTAAAATCCAGCCATTTTCTATCGGTTAGCTATACTTGCAGATGTATATTAGCTTACGTTATTCTATGCTCTTAAATGTTTATATTAACAACACACTGAATCTTAATAAACAAGTGTTATTAAGAAATATTAACTCTTACTGACATATCCAGCTATGGATCCTTATACTCTTCTTTTAAGACTCTCTGGCGGCCCTCAGGAAAACCCTGGTCACCCTCAATTAGGCGCGACCATTAGAGACTAGTAGGAACCACTGCTATTTAACGACAGGAAAGGATTACGCATAGCTGCTTCCTCTTCCTGAATAGCCAGCGATGAGCGCAACGAGGCATGCAAGCAGTTAACGTAATCTAAAGTCAATCACACCATCACATTACACTTAATATGACGCCCTACTGTTATAGATTGTAATCGGAACATTGAGCATTTGAATTTGATAAGATTTTGAATATGAAATCGCAATGAAATGAAAAGAAAAAACCCTGAACTGGGTTACTAAGTTACATTATGCTTGAACCTTTGCAACCCCACACCCCAGATGTTGCAAGGGCAGCAGCATGAGTTCAAGGGCCCGCAATATTAGCTCTGACAGACTATGAAATCATTTCAAATTCAAGCACATATTTTCTTAATTAATTAATGCAAGAATGGTACCTCACGAGTCCCTCCCCTCCCTTCCTCGTGTGTGTGTAACTGTGTCGTTGTGCACGGTCGGGGTATCGCCTTGTCGCACATTGCGTTGTCGCCGTGTTGCTACGTGCGTGCATACATCACACCAAGCCGGTGTGCCACGTGCATTGTGTGTGTTGTGTGTCGCTGCTGTGTGTGTGTGTGTATGATAGAGAGAGAGAGAGGAGAGGAGAAATTACTTGAATGCAGAGGCATGAACCTCTCTTCTCTCTCTCTCTCTCTCTCTATCTAATCTATCTATCTACATTCTATCTGGTTTTTTTCGGGGTCTCTTTTCTCTCTCTCTCGCTCTGGTTGTGTGCTTTGCGTGGTCTGCCTTCCTCTATCTATCTATATACACCGATCAATATATTTTGTGTTTGTGTGTTTGTGCGTGGTGTAGTCATGACCTTGATATGAAATTAATATATTCTGTTGATTCATGTCCCCGGCTTTAGGAATGAGCTGAGAGCGAGTGCCATGATTGGGGCTATTGATCCAGGATTGGTTATTCTGGACGAGGAACTAAAAATCGTGACGTGTCACTAATTGCAGAGTTCATGTCCGTTCAATGTTATATCTCTTGTAATTTGCATCTTGTAGCCCGGGCCCCCTAGAACCTCCGCCACGCAGCCGGCAGGAAGCAAAATCCGCATCGACGCGTACCTCTGTAAGTTGAAAAGGGTGTTTATTTATTTTTGATTTTAATATTTATTATATATATTTTCTTTTTTATATGCAAGTTATTTACTCACTAAAGGTGCTGGTAACAATCACAATGTACACGCTGCACTCTACCTCTACCAAGTCTCGCTCGCTTAGCATACCACATCCTTAAATCCACAGTTTCCTTCCTCTTAACCTTCCATCTTCACTACCATGCCATTCCCGCTCCTCTCGCTCCTCATCACATTTGAACATGCGTATTTTTTTTTATTAAGCCGTTATCAATTAATATTTGAAAGATGTTGTCTGTGTTGAGTGAGCCTGTAGTTTGATATCATGCTAAAAATTACAACTTTCATGTTATATTTGCCCTATGAGATGTATCTTATTTTGAATTAGATCCATTGAGTCCCTCATTTGTGATTTGGGAACCTTCTTAGACTTGATGTAGGGTATATCAGGTTCGGTTCAGGTACGCTCACATGCCAAAATCTGGTACAGTATGGCAAAGGCGCTTCCATTATAATCTAAATTGGGTATGACTGAGGCTTTCCATATGATATACCTTAGCTGTAAAATACTAATAAACAGTGAAGTAGTCAAATGTTATTGATAATTTTGATCAGTATGACAAGTCTTCGGGCTTCTAAATATGATTATAAAATTTACTTTGTGGTCTCCAGGCATTTCATTTCTCAGATCACAGTCTGCTCAGTGGATGGCCAGTGGAGCTTGTGTGAGTTGAATATTTAAAGAGATAGGTGGTTTTATTCATTGGGCATCCAGGGCTGTGTCCTTTAGTGGTTGATTTTTTATATTTTTTAAAGAGGATTTTCTGTCCTGTTGGGGTCCATAGCATTTTTTACAGTATTCTAAAGATTATTAGCGCTACTGTTACTTGGGGAAGTACCTTTTGTAATAAATAGTATTTTTGTCATGTGGCAGGTGATGGCTCATGTAATTTTTTCTTTTCTTCTTCAACAGACATCAGGTAGAACCATCAATCAGCCTCTCATATTCTGGCCAAGGAGTCAGCAGTGGTATGATTAGCTTTGGTGTTGGAGATGAAGTCACTCGTAGCAGCACACCCAATCAGTCAGAACAGGACGTTGGTCCAAGTTTGACAGTACCAAGTACAAGTGGAACCACTTGCTCAGAGGGCTCCAAACTCTGAGGAAACCTCTCAGTCCCAGGAAGCATCAAAACACAAACCTGAAAGAGGTGAACAGCCCTGCTGCTCATCAACTTCATCCTCCTTAGCATCATCATCATCCTCTTTGTATCAGCCCCAGCAAGTTAGAGCTCATACATTAACAACTTCGAGTTCTAGTCCTGCCATCTGTGATATGGAAGTGGGAGCCTCATCTAGTCAAGAAGGGAGAGATACTTTGGGTCCTGAGGTTGTGACAGCAGGATCATCAAACCGGGGGGCAGTTGCAAGTGAGATAAACCTGGGACACACTGTAGGTATGTTGCGCTAGAAAATTATTTAATTTTTTTTCTTGAATAATCAGTTTACTACACAAGCAAATGAAGTTTTAGTTGCAGTAATAGTTATTTTGATAGAAAATGCTGCTGTTTATGTGGCTATTATTCACACAGATCTTCAAAAAAAAAGTGTGAGTACCATGTTACTGCAGATTCTGTGTGAACTGCAGAAATGTAATTACCTGTATGTGTGATAAGACCTTAGACTATTTACTACTATTTACTGTTTACTGCTCCTTTGTAATTCTATATCATGCTGTGTGAATCTGGAAGTAGTCTTCATAAAGATTAGAGAAAAGAGAGATTGACAGTGAATGAATGCATGTTCTCTGCATAATTAATGCTACCTTTGGGGAAAGATAAAGAATTTAAGTCATATAATCCATTGGCCGCTGGGGTGTCACGTACGTACAAGCCATGGCTGTTGTGGACCAAACTCTGTGAGCATCATGTCATGCCCATTCCCGCACTACTGGCTCGTCGGACGGAGGTTGTTTTTCTCCAGTAGTAGCGGTTTCATTTATATGGTAAAGATTTTAGGCAATGGACACCTAAAGTGAAGGTAAACCTTCAAAATTTAAATATTTTTCATAATATTTTAGCAAAATAAACGCTTTTAGGTGCTATATGTCGCTCGCAAACTACCGATCGAGCCGGGCACAAACAGGGAAAACTGCCGGTGCGCGCCAACAAGCCGGTGCATACCTGAACTTGCCAAAAAAATTTACCCGTAACTGATGGGTTAACAATATGATAAAATAATCTACTGAAATGTATTATGGGCATTAGTATGGGATTAATATCTAAATGTTGATAAAGGAGAAAGGGTAAATTGAACCTTTCTGCTAGTATTTTTAAGAGTTTAACACTTGTCTGCAACTTCCAACAGATAAGAAATACAAAATAAGTATTTTACTTTTGGAAACTGTAAATTAAAAGCACAATTTTCCTCTGGCAGATTTTGGAGAAGATGACAGCGATGACGAGTCAGCAACTGCCAGGTAAAGTACTGTACATCCCCGCCCTGCATCCAGAAGCAGGAGGTGCTAAATATGGTGGTACTTGTAAGAGAATAAATGTAACATTTTTTTTTTATGTCAGAAACTCTCTTTTACGAAAGGCTTTCAGGAATCAAGTTTGTAATTAAAGGATGATTTGTATCTATAGGAGGGAAACAACCTAATTCCATTTTGTAAACTTTAAAAAATTCATTGTGTAGAAGCAGAAAATGTTGATTTCTCATGCAAATAAATGTTTCAAACAGAAGCACAAGTGCACGTATGGCTAGTGCAATTGAGCGTGCTGTACAACGTGTGAAAGTGAGAAGGTGAACGTGTAGGTGTAGAGAAGAGAAGTTTGGTTCCTCAGGCTTCTGTCAAGCAGTGTTATAAAGGCCATCGTAATGCAAGGTATGGTTTGACAGTTTAGACATCTTGAAGTTGTATACTCATAACTGAATAGAATGCTTCTCATAAATTTGGTGATTTTCTGCTTTTCTATTGCTATAATGGTAATATATTTTAAAGTTCTTTATTATGATTTTCTCATATGAAATCTTTTTCAGAACTATGATTAAAGAAGCTTGTTTTTGGGGAGACTCTCACGTCATGTCAGGATCTGACTGCGGGCGTGTTTTTGTGTGGGAGCGAAAGCGGGAGACTAGTAGCTTTGGGAAGCAGACTTTTGGGAATGTAGTAAATGTAGTAAATTGCCTGCAACCTCATCCAACTCTACCAGTGCTTGCCACATCAGGCATAGATTATATATGATGTGAAACTCTGGGCTCCAGTTTGTGAAGAATCTCGCTTTGATGAAGCAAAGGCTCTAGAGGTATGTTATTTACAGGGATTTTTTTCTGTATATTGCTAAAGTTGACTTTTTGTATTGGATGTATTTGATACTGCTAGCACTTAAATACTGACCAAAATAGTTTCTTGGATTTTAGGAAAAAATGAAGAATCAGACTATCAGTTATTTTACTCTTGATATTGATGTCCATTGTTAACACACTGGCACTGTATATGCATTGTTTATTGTGTATATGTGTTGTTTTGTTTACACAGATTTTTGCACAAGCAGTGTCACGAAGTAGTTAATTAAAGGCCACCATGATCTCCCCTGTTTTTCCCATTCCTTGCCTTTTTGGAAAAGAAATCCCTTAGTGTCAGTTTGTTATTATTATTGTTATTTCATTATCATCATTATAGTATGAACTTTGATGATAATAATAGAAATGAAGGTTCTTCATAAAAGCTCAAAGAATAGGGTAAACAGGTCAGATCAAGTAGACCTGGTAACAGCTCTTTGGTAATTAAGCATCTCTAGGGCCATCTATGAGTAAACAGTTAGTGAAGTTGGTGACAATGTATGTATTCATGCACTGCTGGCATCAGCTGATTAACTAAAAAAATGGGAGCAAAGGTTACTTGAGTTGGATAGATAAACACATACTGTCCATGCATATAAATAAGTCTGTATGGCAAGACTTAATGAATATTTTTGGCTATAATGTCAGGATAGCAGTATGCATTTATATAGTGTGTAGAGAATAAATGGTTTGCCTAGAATCTATTATAGGCCTTTGTTGCATTTAGTAAATACATACATTACAACATGATGCTGCTCCTAAGCACTACTTATGCCGCTTTTCATGTTTATTTATAGACAGTATTCAGTTTCAAACGTTGCGCATCGTTCAGCAATTAAGATTATTAATTACAGTGTTCTCTGTCCTCTTCTTCCCCATTACTCTAGGTCTTTTGCGATATATATTTTTTATGAAATCTCTGTTGAGTTTCTTCATAATATAATCTCCACTTCTTCAGAATGACTATCAAAGATTTATTATATCACAATTATTATGTGAACTTGTATCGATAAACCTCCTTAGCTAATCTGTCGTTTCGATTAATTGTAGCTTGATACAAGTGGTAGTGATGTGGTGTTTTTCTATGAGTGTTAATTAGTTATTATCAGAGAAAGGGTCTTTAGTTCGATGAAGATAAAGACGAATAAAATGTGTAATAGTGCCTGATATTAAAACCAAGAAGGAGATCTATTTTTGCACTTTTATTCACTGAGGCGATGTGAGCTTCTTAAATTTCCTATACAATTTATGTAGCCACCTAAATGGTTATAATCAATTCCTCCCATACATATATCCTGGTGATAAAAATTACTGCATCTGACATCACAGCTTAAACTCTTCTATCATTTCTCACTGACTATTCAATGCGAACAGCACTTTTGGTTATCATTTCTCATTTCATTATTGTTAATTATGCATGTTACATGATTGGTATTTACTATTTACTTATTTCAAATTTTTTGTGCTAGGCTCATCTAGGTCGTTATTGCTGCGCCTGTCCATTAAGGGGATCCGAAGCCTTCCTATTTTTCTGTTCTTTCTGCCGTTTTCAATCTTGATTACACAAGGCCCGAAATTTGAAGCCTTTGGTAGCCAGCGAGCACGTAGAGGACACCATCCACCTTTAAACCTGCAACTTTCCATGATAAGAATCTGGCTAGCTTCTCTCAATTCCAGAGGATTAGACCGTTTTATTCCCTTGCAGTATATGTAGTTGAACTGATTTCTTATCTTAAGATATACTTGATACGACTTTTTGCTCATGTCTCCACTAAAAGCTATTGACACCCTTAGTGTAGTCTTATAAACTTACATTTTCGTTGTCTGTAATGGCTAATCGCCACATTTTTTTAAAGTAACTATTAGATACTGCGATAAGGTAAGTTGAATAATGCCTCAATAATCCTTTTT
>NW_020869297.1:234793-237293 GCF_003789085.1 Penaeus vannamei | reverse complement strand
AACACACAGAAATATGTCTTACTAACGTATCCACCTCCACCTTGAATCAGAGTTTCGTCCTTCATTAGCAACATCGCTGCAGAAGCTCTTATACTCACCTACAGTCTGACTGTTGGTCTTATTTGCCAAGCTATTTACACTTGGGTGTTTTACCGAGTCCTCTCTCGGGGCGAACTGTTGCTGCTCCCTCAACACGACGGGGAAGGGACACGAACACACGTACGCACGGAACACGACCGTTGGCCAGCTGATTACGCACGGGAACACGAACCGAAAGCATCCCCGGCGGACCAGCATGATACGCACGCACGGAACACGACCGAAACGCATCCCGTGGCCAGCTGATAATGACGCACGGAACCACGACCGAAAACGCATCCCCGTGGCCAGCTGATAGCACGCACGGAACACGACCGAAACTCATCCCGTGGCCAGCTGATACGCACGCACGGAACACGACCGAAAAACGCATGTCCCCGTGGCCAGCTGATACGCACGCATGGAACACGACCGAAACGCATCCCCGTGGCCAGCTGATACGCACGCACGGAACACGATCGAAACGCATCCCCGTGGCCAGCTGATACGCACGCATGGAACACGACCGAAACGCATCCCCGTGGCCAGCTGATACGCACGCATGGAACTCGACCGAAACGCATCCCCGCGGCCAGCTGATACGCACGCACGGAACACGACCGAAACGCATCCCGTGGCCAGCTGATACGGCTGCTTTGTCCGTCCCCGGCGATCGCCCCGAAACACGCGATCGCCTCCACCTGGCTGAACCCCGCTGCTCTTCCCACTTATTCCGCCAGCATAACACTCGGCTAAACTGTGGAAAGGCCTTCGTTCAAGACAAGGTTGCCAAACTGCACGTACAACCGCTGTAAAGCCTTTCACCTTCACACAAGAGATGGAAAGAAGGAATGATTGAAGAGTGCCGAAAGAAAAAGAGAGTAAGAGCGAGAGAGCAGGTGAGATATTTAATGGAAGAGAGCGAGAGAGAAGAGAGAGAGAGAGACAAGAGGAGAGAGAGAGAGAGAGAGAGAGAAGAGAGAGAGAGAAGAGAGAGAGGAGAGAGAGAGAGAGAGAGAGAGAGAGAGAGAGAGAGAGAGGAGAGAGAGAGAGAAGAGAGGAGAGAGGGGGGGGGGGGATCTTGTTCCAGGTTAGCCTTGCCAGCATTCCATTCCAAGACCTTTTATGCTTACTGCTTCATTGTCTCGAGTCTATCCTGCCGTTGCTTCAGGGCGTCTGCACTGCACTACCCTAACCTGAAGACCTGTACTCAGGGGTACGACATTTCTTTCATACTCGCATCATCAACGCCCGCCCGCTATTCTCCTCCTCTCTCCCCCCCGGACAAGTTCCCGTCCCCTCATTGTCCCAGTAACCATTCAGCAGCCGTTACATAAGACCTCCCTTTGTGCAGCGACATCCTCGGCTCCCGTCCCGATCCGCCACGCTCAGTCCTGCGGATCGCCAAGTGCACCTCTTGAACTCCTGCAGGAACGCCTCGTCTCGGCGACCGGCGCTCCTCCCTCTCCCAGGACGCACGCCCTAATCCCCACGGCAGACGTCGCCTCAGGATTCCCTGAAAACCTCCTTCGGAACGAGGCTTTCCCAAAAAGGATATGTCTCGGCGAAGGAAGTGTCGCCGAGATGGATTTTCGAAAAAGGGAAGAAAAAAGAGAAGAGGACTAGAAAAATGATCTGGAAAAAAAAAAAAAAAAAAATAGCGAGATAGAAAGTAAAAGAAGGAGCGATGTACGAGAGGATAAGAGGTATGAAAAAGGACGACGAAAAGAAGAGAAAAAGGACGAAAATAAAAATGTTCTCCAAGTGCCTCGGCTGCCACTCCGCCCCGAAACCGCAGTGGACTTGAGCCCCGCCCGCGCGCGCTCAGCACTCGGCCGCCTCGAGGGTGACACGTCGTGCTCCACTCGGGGCGAAATGGCCAAGGGCGAGACGGAAATGAGGAAACGGCAGTCTGGGCTTAAGACGGACTTAGGAGCACTGGAAGCTGCGTCATGGAGACACAACGAAGGAAAGGGAAGAGGAAAGCGATGCAAACCATGGCCTTTAAACATACTTTTAAAAGACCACTCTTAATTGACACGCATGACAGCCTGTGCATGATAGTTGGCATGACTGTACCTGAAGATGATAGGCAGAAAAGGGCAGTCAGCTACAACCTCGCCAACGTCGCTTCACAAACCTGTTGAGAAGGAAATAATGGTCAGCATGTTTGGTATACATAGAGTAGCTTTTGCATATAGAATGAATATCTAGACCTTCACCTAAGCTATTCCTCTGTCTCTGTCTTTACCTGTCTGTCTCTGTCTCTCTCTCTATATATAAACTACAAAAATAGAAAGATAGATAGATAGATAGATACACATATCACATACATGCACACATTAGACCTTTGTTTAACCTCTCTCTATGTATGTATGTATAAATAAAAATGTATAAATATACACACAAACACACACTCATA
>NW_020869297.1:222293-227293 GCF_003789085.1 Penaeus vannamei | reverse complement strand
TGATATATTAAACTACACCAAGTACCGGTATGACGAGAAAGTGGCATTTAAACTTTAAATATCTAACGCTAAAGGAGAGAAGCACACAGAATCCAGCAGTCCAGCAGCAACGTGCATGACCAGTAATGTCCGTTAATAGAGTATATGCAAGCGAGTCGGCCAAGTAGGCAAGGTTGGCAGCGCGCCAAAATTTTAAACATCAGGTTTATACTCGAGCGGCCGCGTCCAGCTGGTGGCGGGGCCTTACCCTGCAGCCGACGCTGACGCCGACTGCCCGATGACCAAGCATATCTGCCAACGGCCGCACAGCTTTGGCATGGTGCCATTTGGTAGTACTATCATCCAAAGGAGTCGTAGTTGGCCTCTCCCCTCCCCCATGCGGTTCATACGGACTAGTAACCAACCAACTCCACCGAGGTAAACACTCTCTCTGCGCCTGCGCAGTGCCAGCCAATGGTAACACTACGCGCCAATTTGGGCGTCGCCTATTGGCCTTCCTGCCTGACAACTCGAAGGCGGCATACCGGCACCTGACGCCACGGAATTTCATACATGTTCTAGCCAGGTAACAATGCAAGTGATAACGAAGAACCTTTCTATTACAGGTGTATATCTACGTCAAAACTTCGTACATAGAATCATTCCTTACGTTTTTCACATCAGTCAGAGATCAGCCATCTTTGCATATTGGCTACATACCAGTAGGGTGGAGAGCAGCTCTAATATTACTGACTTGTTGCTGTCCAGTTTACTTTCTTGTCTCATCTGACTCGGCCCTTGCCTGCCCTTGCCGGATGATTTTAAATGGTCGTTACTAATTTGTAACTTTAACTGTTTATATCCACTGTAAATATTTGTTCATTTAGATCGCGCAATAATGACATGATGCCAAAGTAAATGTCCAAGCAAAGCATTAAAGAGACGGCTAAGTTGTTTTCCCATCGAAAGAAGTTATGGCAGGCAAGGGCACCCCCAACCCCCTCCCCCTGGCGCGCCCCTGGGCCACGGTCCTGGGGGTAAGTGGAGCGGATCCCCTGCGTCTCAGATCTCCACGTGTTAACGGCCGTTCCAAGAATGCTAACGCGTACCATTATATGGGAAACTTCACTTCACTAAAAGTTGCTACAGTTACTATTCTGCAAAATGAAACGTACGACTCAAATACAAATATACACTGCAACACCATCGTCGTTACGAAGCAGAAATTACCAACCGTCATAATTATCGCGTCTCCCTCGTCGCACCTGCAGCAGTTCAAACGATCGGCCCCCTTCTCGCATGTCACCAACCGCGGCCTCCCACCATTTCCCAGCCTATTTCTCTTCCACCCCAACGCCTCTGCTATTTGCGCTTACGCTAAACCCACGTGGCGACCCATGTGCTTCATTTCTCATCTGGATATCCTCTCACTGTACCGGCTACACACATTCACCTTCGTCCTTCTCACCCTCAGCCAAGCACACTCGTTTCCCAGCCCAGCCTCTCCTCCCACACACTTGCACATCTGCTCTTTTTTGTCCCTAATACATTTACCTGGGTTCTTAGCGGCTGCCTAGCCAAGCGTCTATGAGGTCGAGTTTACCTTCTTTGAACTAGGGTGCGACTGCAACACTCAAACCCACTGAAAACTTAATAGATAAACCGTTTAAAGTTTTTTTTTCGTAATACATTTATCATTTTCTTCTTCTCTCCCTCTTCCTCCTCCCTCCCTCTCCTTCCACCATCCTTATTTCTCCCCCTCCCTCTCCTCTCTCCCTTTCCTTGTCACAAACATTCTCTCTGTTTTTTATCCCATTCTTCCCCTACATGGCATTACCACAGCCTTCACGTCGCCTCTCGGGTCATTCATGGCGAGGGAGCAAGCAAGTCCAACACCTTTTGTATTAAATCTCACGGCCATTTGAGTGTAGAGCTCCAATTCTAGTGGCAGAGAGTGGGGGAATGGGTGGTGGAACTAAGGAAGAGCTGATAAAAGAGGAGAGATGAAGAAAGATACGAATGAAGTTGAGAGAAACGAGGAAGAAGTGGAAAGAGGGCCATAAGGGGGAATGGAAGTGGTGAACAGGAGGAACAAGGGGACAGGCTCAAGGAAATCCAAGGCCAGTGCCGTTCAAATGGTTTCGGAGACGAAGAGAAAAACGCAAGGGAGAAAAACAGGTAGATTATTGAGGTTCAGGCATACGAGGGTTTACCTGAGGCTTACCTGTATGCATATCGGGGAAGGAGGACGCAGGAAGGGATTGCCCGAAGGATGATTTATTCAGTAAATGGCAGTTTTATGTAGACTGCCATCGACTGATTCTTTTTAAGAACACAATCTTTAGGTTGATATTTTTAGTGCATAATCTATGATATGGATAGACACAAGTGGCGCAGAGTGGGTGGGATTGTACATGCGACGCCCAAAGGAACATGCACGGGAAATAAAACAAACCACTTCTCAGAAAGAAGGAATAAGTAAAAGCAACCTTTCAGACCCATCGGTGTGTCGCCCGAAACCCGACGGACCACGGGGCTCCCTCGCCGCCCTCTCCCCCCCCACCTGGACGCGGCTCGGTCGACTCATCAATTAACCTGGGAGAATAATTAAATCCCTTATGGGGGGGAATCAAGCAGCCATCCGCGCCACAGGAGGAGATCGTTGGCCTAATGGGGCTCATTCCGTCCTCTACGCGCCTCCATTATTTGCCTATCCTCATGACCCCTCCACTCTCGCCCCACCCTCGGCCTCCCCTCCACCCTCGCCCCACCCTCAGCACCCGACCCCATCTCGCTTTCAGCATGGCTCGGCGTCGGGAGCAGGGTTCTTAACCTTTCAAGAATCACGGACCCTTTGAGAATCTGATGGAAGCTCTGGACCTTTCCTCAAAAACATTCACAGGAACACAACTTTGGATGCAAAGTGTATAATGCACTTAATTTGTTGGTTGGGTTGCCTCCTGCATGTATGAGATACGCAATGTACTATTATTAAAGTAAGCAATCTTAAAAGCACAAATAAAAATGCTGATTTTCTGGGTCCATGGCCTCAGGTTAAGAACCTCTGGGCCAGAGCGGTAGACGCCGAGAGTGAGGAGCTGCTCTCGCCAGCTAGGAGGCCACGCCGCCCGCCTCGCCGGCGTGAGGGCGGCGGGGCCTCCGCTCTCTCATCGCCGCCCCCGAGCCAAGCCAAGCCGGTGCCGCGGTGGAGTCGGAGACCCGGACTGCGGCATACGTGCGGTTTGTAGCATAATTATGAGGTGTGCGGCATCGGCGTGCACTTAGCGCATCGGCAAGAGCGGTCGTGGCAAGAGAGTGCGTGAGAACCTGCCTCCCAGGACCGTCAGCGCCCGCGGTCCCGTCCCCGGGGCACGCACGCACACATCCCACGATCCCCTGCGGCGGCGCTGTCACGTCACGGAGGAGGAAGACGGAGGCGCGGAGGAAAGCTGCGCCAGAATCTCTCGAGGCCCGCAGCTCCGCGCCGCATGCGGTGGCCGCTCGCTGGTGCGCCTACGGGACTATCATTATTCTGGTTATCCCATCATCTTATTAATACTATTTCCATTACATCTGTCATTATTATCCTTATCATCAATATTACACAAGCAGCAGCGAAATCAACATGATAATCCTGAATGCCGTGGCTTGATTCCGTAAGACTGTATCGCGTATCTAACCTGAACTGCGATCCGTAATGTGCCCTCCCTCCTTCTACCCCCCCCCCCCCGCCAAATTGCGGTTGACTAACGGCAAAGAGAACGAAAGTGCCCGGACCCTAATTACAGCCAAGACTCTCGCATCTTCATTACGAGCGAAATAGCGAGACCTTTCGCCGGGAGATTTACGCTCTCGCCTCCGCTCCAGCTTCGCCTTAATGTTCTCCGCCATTGGAACGTCGTGACAGTGTTTGGTGCAAGGGACAGCGCCGTCACATACACTGCATCTGTCCCCCTTCCCCTCCTTCTTCACCTTCCTCTTCTACCCCTTCTTTTCTTCTTCCACTTCCTCTCCTTTCCTTCTTCTCCTTTCCCCTCCTCTTCCCGCAAAACTTCATCATCATCATCATCCCTCCTCCTCCTCAGCTCCCTACCACCTGATGAGACGATCCTTCCAGCGACGCCCCAGCCTGCGCGGGAGGCACCGTTCGCAGGACCCGAGCGGGCAAGGAGCGGGCGCGGGGCGAAGACCAGCTCGAAGCACCGTCGCCGATCCAGGTAATTCAGAGGTCATGGGAAGTGCGACAAAATGGAGGCCCGCGAAAGAGAAGTTCCTGAGGAAAAGTTCTGGACCTTCCGAGACCAAATTTCCAGCGCAAGGGACAAGAAAACACACGCGAATAAACACGTCCATGCATCTCATGATGTGTTAGGACGCTGTCTCTGTGCAGGCTACAGGGCGGTGTCATAGATGGATATTTAAAGAGGAGAGAACAACAGGGTGGCGAGCATGGGAGGGGAAGAGGGAAGGAGAAAGGGCAAAGGGGAAAGCGAGAGAGAGCAAAGGCGAGCAAGTGAGGGAGGAAGAGAGAGAGAGGAAAAAGGGAGAGGGAGAGGAAGGAGAGGAGTGAGTGGGAGTGAGTGAATGAGTGAGAGAGAGAGAGGGGAGGAGAAGGGGGAGAGAGAGAGAGAGAGAGAGAGAGAGAGAGAGAGAGAGAGAGAGAGAGAGAGAGAGAGAGAGAGAGAGAGGAGGAGAGAGAGAGAGAGAGAGAGAGAGAGGAAGGGAGGAGGAGGAAGAGGAGAGTGAGGAGGAGAGGAAGAGAAAGAGAAAGAGAGTGAAGGGGAGGTGATGCTCCCGTCCGTGTTCTACCTTGTTCCTCCTCCTCTCTCTCTCCGGAACTGCAGACGACCAAGGGACTCGTCCAAGAAAGTGCGACACCGGGAGGAGGAGGAGGAGAAGCAGCGGAGGAAGGAGCAGAAGAGGACGCCGCGGAGAGAAGGAGAAGAGGGCAATAGCACAAAAGGGGAAGGGGAGGGGGGAGGGGGCGGGCAAGAGCCTTCTGCGCGAGGTAAACACCATTA
>NW_020869297.1:214793-217293 GCF_003789085.1 Penaeus vannamei | reverse complement strand
GAAATCTGCCGCTGCTCTCCCTGTTCTTGCCTCTCCCTTCGTCCCCTTCCTCTGGCCTCCTCTCGCTCTTCTCTTGCGCACCTCTCGCCTTCCTGTCTTGTCGACGTTCTAGTCATGGCCACGTCTTGTTTAAAGGAACCACCGCAAAGCATCCATTGCGGCTTCTCGTTCGTCGGAACAGAACCGTCGGCTGCTTTTGCGCCGTCGGCTTTGAACTCCTCTTGCTTCCTCGTCGAGGCGTCTGCTATGAGTCTACCCTTCTCATCATTTTCTGCGAGAACTTCTCCTGATCTGTTCAAAGTCATTATGACGATGAATGTGGTCTGACTTCTGCATGTGTAAAGGAGTTAACGTGCTGCAGGTTTTCGTTACAGCATTCGTACACTTCTGTCAAAAGCGAAACTTCCAGATCACAGGTGTACTCCCCCTCCCCTCCCCTCCCCTCCCCTCTGGGCCTCAACGGTCAGTTGTAATGAGTCAACAAATCTCACGTCGCTCTGAAGGCTGTTCAAATACCCATTATTGATTAATGGTCATTCGGGAGGCCAGGCGTTCGTTTCAAAAAATATTTGTTCGTAGTCATCACTATTTGCATGCTCGCATGTATGAAGTACACATTGTATACACATTCATGTCCCTACTTTGATATAGAAATACACAAAAACACACACACACATCTCCAATTCCCAACTACTTCCCTCGTGATTCTCTTACATGATTATATTTTATAAAGATATGTATTTTAAGGATGTATACTTACTGTGACTGCTTCGCGAGCAGGCAGGTTCACACCACGTACCTAAAAAGAAAAAGAAAGACCATTTTACTAACCGACTCAAACAAGACAAAATCAGCATACACATGTACCTAAACACCAATCCTTGCATCTATGATCAAATAGACGGAAGCGGAGGCCAGAATGGCTATGAGGCGAGGGGTCGACTCAGGCGCCTGCAGCAGGTGCAGCAGGGGCGGCTCGAGTCCTACTGCTTTTGACACTTTTACCTCTGCTCCTCGTCCGCGCTTCGATGCAGCGCTGGCCTGGCCCTTCCCCCCGCCGCCTCCCTCCTGCCCTCTCTCTCTCTCTCTTGCTTGTCTGCGTCCACCTACGTCGCTTGGAAGGACGAGCAGGGAACGAAGGCAACTCGTACAAAGCTCGCAGGTGCGGCCATTTAGGAGATTTTAGGCCTATCGCTCCCTGCCGCGTCTCAGCCCAGTAGCATGGCGCCTGGAGCTGGAATACTCCGTTGCTCTTCTCCCCGTCTGGCTGTGCAGTTAAGCGCACATCTATGCAAATGGACTGCTACAGGCGGCGAAAATATATGCATAGCTAGTTCGTCCGCCTCTGATGTTGACAGTTCTTGTATACAAGAGCCACCCTCGCCTTAACTACGGCCGGGCAGCATCACAAGCACACTAATCCGATTTACTTTCGCTTTCGCGAGAAAAGATGAGCGAAAGAAAAGAGAGAAGAGAGGAGAGGAAGTGGAGCGAGCGGGGTGGAGAAGCGAGAAGGGTGACGGGGGGGGGGGGGGGGGCGCTCGGCCTTGTGCTTGGGTAGCGGAACGGCGTTACTCGGCTGGAAAAGTTGACGGATCACCCTCGGCCGAGCGTCCTGAACACCGACGCTCAGACCCGGCTTGCTTGGCCGGCCGCTTATTAAAAGTAATTTGAAAGCCGGTCTGTGGATAGCAGAGGACCACGCTCACCAGGAAGGCGAGGCAAGGGCGAGGCACTGAAAGGAAGGGAGGAAGGAGGGAGGGCCTGAAAGGAAGGGAGGAAGGGGGGAGGGCCTGAAAGGAAGGGAGGAAGGGGGGAGGGCTGAAAGGAAGGGAGGAAGGGGGGCTAAAAGGAAGGGTGAAGGGGGTGGGGGGGCTAAAAGGAAGGGAGGAAGGGGGAGGCTCTGAATGGAAGGGAGATGCTCAAGTCGCAATTATGAAGGGTGACAGCGCCTTATCCCCCTGGTCTCCCGTGTGGAACCTCTAACCCTCCACGTCACTCTTCGATGTTGATTTTCATTTCTAATAGTATATACATGGAAAGTGATTAAATGGATTTTCACAGCCATAAAAACCTAAACACACGGTTCACTAATGGCGAATCTGTCGTTAATGGCATTATAGCCATTAGGTATAAGGGATGAACTCTTACCAGACCGGGAGATCCAGATTTGCCTTCTTCTCCGCCTCCCTCATTCACAGCTGCCATCAAAGGCATTTTCTTTTCTCTTCTTTCTATTTTCATTTTCAATCAGTTTATTTTTTTTTTTTTTTTTTTTTTTCATTTATTTTTTTTTTTTTTTGGGGGGGGGGGGGAGTGCCGGATTCTGTGGTTTTATCCCTCTATTACGAACATGTGACTGCCACAACTTCAAAATGTTTGATCTCAGGTCCAAATGTTTTCAAGGCAAGACAAACGACCGGATTGATAAACTGACCCGATCCAATGAATATTCATTATACGGACTTTCATATACACGGAAATAAGTACAAATATATCA
>NW_020869297.1:207293-212293 GCF_003789085.1 Penaeus vannamei | reverse complement strand
CCGGCCTCATCGCGCCGCTTCGTCCGTAATGAGGAAACTCGTCATGCTCGCCAGAAATTAATCGCCTAATTTTCTTCAGTCGTTAAAAAAGAGAACACGTCTCGGATGAGATCCTCTCTCCTCGTCATGTTGCTGCGACCTTCAGGCTCGATAACGCAAAGGGCCACGTAAAGTGAGCCCAAGGTCGCCGCAGGCTTTGCATTATACGACTGAACGGCCGGAGGATCTGGGGAAGGGCTGCGCAGGGAGACGAAGATAAGGCGACCTTCCTGCCCTTTACCATCCTTCTCTGCTCGCCGGGGCTCCGTCCTCCGCCAGGGGCTCCTAGGCACGAGTGCCTCCTCCTTGCCCGCTGCCTCCCGTCCGTCGCTCGCCCCGCTCCACGGCCACCGCGAACGCCGCCAGGTTTTCCTGGTAAATCCCTCCAAACCCGCTGTCTCCAGCGGTAAATCCCCGTGACTTAAATATGGCAAACCCGAAAGCCTGCACCGTTTGTCATATTTTTGGCTTAAGGCGTCGGGCTGGCAGGATTTGGGGCTTTTCTGAGGCTTACGTCAATGATGCCGAGTGCCCGGCGCCTCTGGAGCGGAGCTGAGACAGCTCCCCCTCGCCCTGGCAGAACCGCGGCTCCAGCAGCGTTGTTCCCTGAGCTTGAGTCAGTGACTGAGTTTTCTGTCACGTAAACAGCTTCACTTTATACGAAGGTGATTATTCAGCTGGCAGGGAAAGCTTGCATAACCGATCGTGCAGAGCAGTGTGCGAGTGCAATGAACTCTGTAGTGTCATAATAAAAGTGTTGCGAAAATAAGCTACATAGTCCTTAGGATTGGATAGAGTCAATTAGATTCAAATGCCCTTGAGGGCGTGACTGCAATCTTCAGGCAGTTTTAAAGTCGGCCTCAAATACGGAAGTCGACAACCCTCGCGTGGAAAAGCTAGGAGGAACAGGAGTTTGCGTCCAAAGGGCGCAAGGAGCTATCGCCCTTACTTCCGCGTGACATACGAATCATTCTTGCTCACCCTAACAGAACCTTCGCGGACGGCTGGTTTAAATGTAGCGCTCGCGTTCCCACGACAAATGCTGCGTCGGTCGGGACGCGCGCACGCCATTCCCTCATATTAACACGGTCATGTTTTCCGCAACGGGGAGGTATTTGCTGATTGCGTCTCCAGGACATCACAGTGGGCGCTCAGGCGACGGCGGCGGCTGGGAGGGGGGAACGCGATGCCCGTGCCCCGTGCCCCTCCCTCACCCCAAGCGGCCTCGAGTAACCCCCCCCCCGCCCCGTAGCCCTTCTCGGGAAGGATGACAAGACCCGAAAAGCGCCTTCGGGAGCACTCATGGCCCGAGGGCGCGGGGAGGCCGAGGGAGAAGGCGATGGAGGCATGTCGAGGATGATGCGGAAGCCATTTGTAGTAAAAGCAAATTTAAAATCTTTTAATTACCTATCAAAATAGAAAAAATAATTTCCAATAAAAATGGTAAATGTTGCATGAAAGAACATCTCTCTGCTGCCGTCCGCCCGGTCCCTCGCTGACCCCTTCGAACGATCTCCTAGCGTGATGGATAACCCGGCCAGAAAATGACCAGCATAAACTTGGGTCACTTTTGCATATCCCGGGTTATTCTAGTGTCTATTACGGCAGTGCCTGGCATGTCGGAGGGGGCGGGGGAGGCAGAAGAGGTGGGGGGGGGGGGAATTTACGGCTCTGCAGAGACGGCGGCCGCGTAATCCACGCGCGATGGTGTATTTACAATGCTTTGTAGGTGACTTTCCTTCCCCTCACAATCTTTGCTGTTTTCTCTTGTTCCTACTACTTTCCCCCTCTTCACATTTACCTTTTCTACGCCTTTCCCTCTTCTAGCATACTCATCGTCTTCCCCATCCTCCTCCATTCTCCTTTCATGTATCCCTCCCTCTCGCTCACTTGTCCTTCGGAGTAAGAAATCTAAAGACATTTAAGTTTTTGAGATGATAAAAGACAGCGATGCGGCCACACTTTATTGGGAGCCGGTCGATGGAGGTCCGCGGGGGAGAGGAGAGGAGGGGAGAGGAGGGGGAAAGGGGGGGACGTCACTTCTAGCTTGCTTGTTTCCTTCAGGAGGAACCAGAGCGAGGCGGCGCGAGAAGGTGGGTGTGTCGGAACGATGAGAGAGAGAGAGAGAGAGAGAGAGAGAGAGAGAGAGAGAGAGAGAGAGAGAGAGAGAGAGAGAGAGAGAGAGAGAGAGAGAGAGAGAGAGAGAATTGCCATAACACGCCCACCAGCTGCCCACACAGCCTCTCCCGCTGGTCCCTCCGTGAGCTTCCTGTGCGCTCCATGACTCAAAAGAGATTCCACAGAAACTTTACGACACATCCTAGCAACTGGGCGGAACAGCTATTTCCGCACACACACACACATACATGTGTATATGTGTATATATGTATATATGTATGTATATATATATATATATATATATATTATATATATATATATATATTATATATATGTGTGTGTGTGTGTGTGTGTGTGTGTGTGTGTGTGTGTGTGTGTGTGTGTGTACGTATATGTGTGCATGTATGTATGTATATATGTATATATGTATACACATACACATACACATACGCACACAAAAGCTCGTGCACCTGCACACAAACACATAGATAAAAAAAAATCATACATACACACAAAACCAAACCACATCTAAACAGCCGCAAAAGAACCGCGCATACAAAATGCACATGCATTCAAAATCACGCAAACAAAATACACCGAACCGAAGCCCGCATTTGCATAAACCTGCGCGACCCAAAGCGACCAAAAAGGAAAATCCCTCAAAACAGCAACTAAACCCGCGCCACGCACGAACCGCTCGTCGCGCGAGGGAAAAAAGGGAAAATTGCCCTCGGGATCCCAGCAACAGTTGCCCTACCCCTCCCCTCCTCCCCGCCCCTTCTCTCCCCTTTCACTAACTCACACGCCTTGCAGACTGCAGCGCTGCACGACCCGGCCTTGGCATACTTGCAAAAGCAGGCTGGGTACTCGCGCCGCGCCCCGGGGTACGCCGTCCACTCACTCACTTTCTTCCCGGAATGCGGCCTGACTCACCCACTCACGTCCTCGGGGGGGACTTCGTGGAAGGAATAAGGAAGAGGAGCGATGAGAGAGAGAGAGAGAGAGAGAGAGAGAGAGAGAGAGAGAGAGAGAGAGAGAGAGAGAGAGAGAGAGAGAGAGAGAGAGAGAGAGAGAAGAGAGAGAGAGAATTCTCCTTTGCAGAAAGAATGGATGCAGAGATCCAGGGAAGGGCGTCGTAAGCACTACTTTCCCTGCCGAGCGTGCGTGCGTTTATTCCACTGATACGGAACTTATCTTGCTACCATTAGTAAAAGAGAAAAGATCTAATCGTCTATCTTCCAGCTGCGACAGGAAGAGGATTGTGAATGAGTGGGTGCTCCATGTTGCCGCCTGACAGGAAGTTGCATGACCTAAGGAATGTGTGAACGCAAGATTGCATGCACCGAAGGGGCTCATAAAAAGAGTCCCGCTTGCATGTACACGGAGCCCTGGCCGCTGTTTTCGTTCCTAAGACCAGCCTTGCGCCCGCGCCCCTCCCGCCTCCGCCCCCGTCGCGAGCATGACCCGGCCACATGCGAGGTCACGCAAGCCGTCCTCAGCCCAGGGGCGCCGAATCAATCCTGGGATTAATATTCCGGGTTTGCCGCCCTTAGCTTCACGCGCGTCCATCGGCGAGGAAATGCCGAGCTGTGCCGCCCAGGCGCTTACAGCTTCACCGACTGCACCATGCACTCTTGCCACCATCCTGTACGCAGACCGAGGGGGCGTCGGGGCTGTTGCGGACACTTTTCTGTGCTCCACTTGTGAAATGGACCGCAACCTCACGCGGCGTCTGGCTGCTCATGTTATCCGACTGCCCTTTTTATTGCACCCAAAAAAGGCAGACCTTTTGTGTCACCTTTAACCTGAGCTTTAGTTGGCCTGACTCCACGCAGCGCCCGAGCACCGCTGATCTCTGACAGCCACATGTGCTGCGACACGGCGCGGTGGGAAACACCGGGTCACCTTTTGTGTTGTATTCCAGCCATTGGCGTAGTTGGAAAGGGACTCGCCTCCTTCTGCTGGTGGAAATTCCTGCCTCGCTAGCACTCTGGCCAAAAACATTGTCCTTTCCTCACCGATGCACATCATGTGGATATAAATAACCTGCATCTAACGCTCTCCGAGCTGAAGGGCGGGAATTTAAATGCCAAGCCTGACAACAAGCTGAATGGAAAAACAACACCAGAAATATATTTTCCTAGGAAGTCCCTGAGCCCCATAGAGTACAGACTAGACCCTAATCAACACGCTCCTTAGCCGTCGTTCGCAGAATATCAGCATAAAAAGACCCGGGGGCAGAACCGATGCGTACGGCGAGTTGATTTTCCTGTTGACAATCTGGAAGTATCGTGCATGAGGCAAGCAAGCCGAGCGGTGACGTCACGCAAGCACTAGATAAGGCTACTGGACGCCACTCCTAAGGTTTGCTTTCAGTATTGCACCTACGACGCTGTCTCGGCTCTCGGGGACCTTTCATTCGCTCAAACGTTTGCAGGAATGAGGAGCGGAAACGTGCCTGAAGCGGAATAACTTGTCCGAAGAGAGGTTGGCTTATGCGAATATCTATGAACGCTTAGAACAACGTCAATAATAATCATAATAATAATAACAACAACAACAATACTAATAATACACCCTATCCTTTTTGTTGCTGCCATTTGTATTTTATTTCTCATCGACATCATTATCATTATTACTGTCATTATGAATATCACTGTTGCTATTATTATCATTATCATAATTATTACCATTATTATTTTCATTATTATCATCATTATCTTTATCACTATCATTATCATTATTACAATTATTGTATTGTTACCATCATTACTATTGTTATTACTTATATCATCATTACTATAATTATAAATATAATCATTACCATTATCATTGCCATCATT
>NW_020869297.1:187293-199793 GCF_003789085.1 Penaeus vannamei | reverse complement strand
CTTGTGACAGTTGCAGAAAAAAGGGTGTAAATCAGAATGATTATCATCAGATGGCCGCGTCTCCCGCCCCGCGAAGCTCTTCATTCTCCTCTCAACCTTTTTTTTTTTACAGCGCCTGTGAACAAGCAACCAATATGGGCGCGGAGACGGGGACGGAGACGGTTGCAAGCTCGCGCGCGCGCCCGCAACGGCTCACGGCTTCCGGTCAAATGTACGAGGGACTCTTCTGAAGGAGAGGCCGAAGGGGCGCGGCCGAGGAGCAGGAAGGCAGCGGAAGTACATGATGATGATGATGGTGATGATGATGATGATGATGATGGTGATGATGATGATCATGATCATGATGGTGATGATGATGAAGATGATTATAATGATTGTGATGGTGATTATGATGATCATGATTGTGATGATGACTGTGATGATGATATTACTACTATGGATAATAATGATGGCAATAATAACATAGACAATAATTACAATAACGTCTAATAATTTTAACATTAGTAGTAGTAGGAGTAGTAGCAGTAGTGGCGGGGATGGTTGTAGTAGTAGTTATAATGAAAATAATAATAACAATACCAATAATTATAATAATAACAACGACAGGGAAACAACAACATTACAATAACTACTACTACTGCTAATAATAATAATCATAATGTCAATAATAGATTAATAACAATAATAATAAAATTAATAATAATAATAGTAAAAATAATAATAACAATAATAGTAAAATAAATAACAGCAATACAAAAATGGGAATGGTAGCAAAATAATAATAATAATAATAATAATAGTAACAATAATAATAATAATAATATAATAATAATAACAGTAATAACAATAACAATAATAACAATACTCGTCATCATCAACACAATGATAAAAACAATAACAATAATAGTAATAATATAAGTAATAGATGACGAAATACATGACAATATCATCATATAACAATAATGGTACTAATAAGAATGATAAAAATATTAATACTAATAATAACGATAATAAAAAAAATAATAATAACAATGATAATAATAACAGTAATAATAGTAACAGTAAAAATGATGACAATAATAATGATGATGATGATGATGATGATGATGATGATGATGATAATAATGATAAAAATAATGATAATGATAATAATAATTATAAAATAACAACAAAAATAAAGTAATAAAAAAAGAATATACTAATAATAGTGAACATGAAAATAATAATAATAATAGTAAAAGTGAAAATACTATTACTACTACTAATGATAACAATAATAATTATAATTATTATTATTATTATAACAATGATAATAGCAATGATAGTGTTATTGATAACTGAAAATAGTAATAACAGCATCAAAATAATGAGAATTATGATGAAAATAACAATAATAATGTTGATAAAATAATATCAAAGGAGCAACAACAGTGACAATAATTATGATAAAGAAAAATAGCGTAATATAATCACAATAATACATTCAGCATCTTATGGCATATTCCTACAGGTATTACCATCAGCACTTCACACACACACGCACATGCACGCACGCACACACTCACGCGCACGCACAATCCTACAGAAGTGTGTTGCTTGCCAATCAATGCGCAGCGAAGGAGGAGCCCGAACGCGGCGGCGGCGGCGTGCGTGCGAGGCCCGAGTTAAGGACGTGTTACGAAGCAGCGGCGCTTGCTGGCCAGGGCGAGAATTTACAGCTGGCTCTGCGACTGAATTTCAGAAAAGGGTTGCCGGGGCTGCCCTTCGGCCATGCTCGACCCGGCGCGCAAGTAGGAGCCAGAGGAAAGGAGAGGCACGTCCTGACATCGCCCTGCGGAGGCGCAAAGGACAGGAGGTGAGGCCATGTTCTCGTGGGCGAGACGGAGACCCATTCGTGCCCACACTCTAAAGAGCGGTGCCGAGGCCGAGGTGCCAAGCAGTGCAAGTGGTGTAAGTGGTGACAATGTAGAAGGGAGGCACACACGCCCACATACTGACACACTCGCGCCCGCCGCCACTTGGCCGCTGGATCAATAAGCAAGCTGGGTCGGGCCGCCAGCCAGCCAGCCTGTAGCCTCGCCACTCCCAGCTACACTTCCAGCACTCCGGAACTCTTCGCTGTACTCCGTAAACACACTCTCAGCTGCAGTTCTCGAACTGAACGGCTCTCTGCACTTGGCCTCGCGAGCTCTGTGAACTCTGGAAACTATCGCCAGCTTCATCAACACCTCTGCGCTCTCAGCACGACACTGCTGGATTCCCTTTACTTCAAGTGTTTCAAGAGCACTCGTGGTAAATCTGACGGCATAAACAGCGACAATGAGCCATCAGTCTGCATCGTTCCAAGTCATTTCCAGCAGCTCCGCCTTGCGAGTTCCCTGTATAAACTCCGGCAGCAGCAAGCGATGGCCAGATATACCATGATAAACACTGACCGGAGATTTGGCATACATCGCCTCTCCTACAACCTCATCCCAATATCCATGAAGTGCAGTCATTGTCTTGTTACTTTTGTCCTGCTGACCTACTTTCGAGTGCATGCTTACCGAGGTGCGGGTCCGCTGCAGTGACGAACAGCCGCAGCTTCACTGTATTTCGGAAGGGCTCACTGTACTCGTCTCGTACTCTCCTACCCCCTCCCCTTTCTCTCTCTCTCTCTCTCTCTCTCTCTCTCTCTCTCTCTCTCTCTCTCTCTCTCTCTCTCTCTCTCTCTCTCTCTCTCTCTCTCTCAGGTCAGACTTTAGCGTGTTTTACGTTTGACAATGTTGCCCTATGATTTCAAGGCTACTGAAACCTACTGATAAAGACCCTAAAGACAACAGCAGTTCTAATCCGTACCCCAATAAACCACAGAAAACATTAATACAACAGCAGCGAAGGCTGAGGATCCGCTCAGGGCCGTTCGCGTCCGTCGTCCTCGGTTCGCGCATAACCAAGTACCTCTCTGGGAAAATATAATGCCCCGCACTATGTCCGGCATGAACGAAAATGTCACCTTTCTTTGAAGGTGACAGTAAGGTCGAAGTGGCAGCAGTTGTGGCCGAGGATTCCGCGACTGGCGTACCCAACGGCGATGGCATGAGCCTAAAGTAGCATGAACACTTGGAAATGGGAGCCGAACACCCTGTGACTTGAGGACCAGTTGAAAGACATGCTGTTCAATCTGAATTCCTTGTAGCTCTAGCTATGTCGTGACCCTAGCAGCACCCTTTTAGATACTGGTTCCTGCCCTTCTTCTTGGCCTGTCTGCCACCTCTCCTTCAAGTCCGCAGCATTGCCCCCGCGTCCACAAGCCCCGCTCCCTCTCCTACCTCGCCCGGGGTTCCTTCGGGCGGTCGTGTCCACATCCTTCTCAACCTACTGATCGCCTCATCCGGCTCTGTTGACCTCCCGTCGGCACCTGCAGCTGAGCATTATTCCCATGCGACCCGCGCGTCCACCTGCGGCTGCCCTTCGCCGCAGCCCGACTCTTAACCGCGTGCGACCTTTCCGAATGATTCAGGTTTCCCCGCGCCCGTGTTTCGCCCGCCCGCCGCCCACCGAATGGCCTCTGCGGGTTCTCGCTCTCAGGTCGAGCTCTTCTCTTCGCCCTTTCCGCAGTTGTCTCCATCGCTTATCTATCCATATATTTTAATTCATAATAAATTTCCTTTTCAATGCCCCCCTCCGTGTAACAGGCACTGCGCCGAAAAAACAAAACAGCGTTTCCCTTGCATTAGGTATTCCTTTATTTTCGATGTGCGGACTGTGTTTTGCGAACGTTCCTCTGGACCCTATCGCAAAGCCAGTTGATTTTGAAATATACGACACGGCAATTTGTAATATGACACACACACACACACACATACATATGCACATACGCACACGCAGCCAGTGTATCGGACTGACTGTAGCAAATCAACATCGCAGATGACGTCCTCATATCCGGACAGACGGATAAACCGACACATGATTCGGCGCGGACGCCCCCCGCCGTTTATGCCTAATCCGAGAGACTGAGAATCTTTTGTGCATTCCACTGACAGCTTCCCACCGCCTGGCTCTTCCGGCTCCCCTCTTCCCGCCTTCCCCTTCTCCGGGGCCGCTGCCCTCTCGCCCTGCGCGCCGGCCCCTCGCCTCCCTCATAACTGGAAAGCATTCCCGCCGCCCTCCCTTCCCTCGCCCTTTCATCTGGCCGCCCTTCCGTCCCGCCGCCCTCTGCAAAATCATTCTCCCGGGAGTCATTTTCCAGCTCTTGCACCCTACACTGCCTGCCCCGTAACTCAGGCTACTTTACTCTAATTTCCCCTATATGATTTTAATTTACTCTACTCTTTATTGGACTCTGCCCGGACCTCATCCTCTTCAAATGCCCCGTATCCTTTGCCCCTTTGCTGCTGCGCGCCCCGCCTGCCCGGTCCCGCCCTCGCGCCCTCCGTCGGGATCACGGCGTCGCTCGCTCTCAGCACCGCTCGACCCTGTGGGCTTTCGAGCTCGCATCAGCCAAGCCTTGTCCCTCTCCTTCCCTGCTCCTCCTTTCTCTTCTTTGTCATATACTTCGTCTTTCGTCTTTCGTCTCTCTTTTTCTCTTCGTAGTCCTCTTTCTCCCTTCCCCTCCACCTCCCCGTTTCCTTCTTCTCCTCCTATTTCTTCCTCATCTCTCCCTGTCCCTCTCGGTCCTCTTTCTCCCTTCCCTTCCACCACCGCAGGGCCTACACCTCCCCGTTTCCTTCTCCTCCTCCTCTCTCCCTTTTGCCGTCGTCCTCGACCAGTAAGCAGTTGGCGCGAGATCAATATTTCTAAGGAAATAACGATAGAAAGGAACAAGCAGCGGCCTCATCGCGTCCACGCCCCAAGTCCACCTTTTGCTCCGCGATTGCTTTCCTACTGCTCGACGGAGTCATATCGCGCATAAGAATTAATGTGGCAAGCAAAGACCCATCGTCGAAAGGCAACGTTTTGGCCTTTTCATCAATCGAGTCCGTCGGCGCTTCCGGCGAACGCGGTCTCTGCAGCGACTCCGGCTTCCCGTCCTTCCGAGGGCGCCTCCAGAAGCGAGGAATCGGAGGCACCCTGCCAGCGCTGCGAGGGAAGGATATGCATGTAAACATACACAAACATGCATTCACACTGAGGTACACATGCATGCAAGCGCACACAGGAAAAGAAGGAGAGGAAGAGTCTTGACTTCTTCCGCTGACGACTTCTCTCTCCTGTGCAGGACGTTAGACTGCATCCGAAATGGTGTTCTCAGTGCCATGAGAATCAATCCTAATTTTTTCCCTCTGCTACTTATTGTTACTCTCCCCTTCCTTATCTTTTGCCTAAACTGTTTACGAAAACTGTTTATTTTCCAAGCAAACATAAACGCCGGCGCCAATCAGAAGGGAGCCCTTGGCAATGCAACATTCACACTGTTGCTCCCTCTGCGCATGTAGAAAGGTATGAACGAGAATGAATACCTTCACAATGCAAGAGACGTATTTGACCGGTTTCGAATATCTCTTCAACATGAATACGGCTCATAACCCTCTGCGTATTTGAGACAGCGCTGCCGGAGTGTCGATCTCTCCGTCTGCCTCCTCCTCCATCTCCCGTGCCGTGAGGAGCGACAGAGCGAAAGAGCCTCCCACTTCAGTCTGCGCTCCTCAGCCTCTCTCCGCTCCAGCGCTGGTGTCCCGAGCGGTCCTTTCCCCGTCCGTGGGAACCGAAGCTTTCATGCTATTGTTTCGCAAGGACGCATTTTGCGAAATCATGAGGCCGCTCGCTCCCTTGCAGCCATTTCGTAACATTTGAACACCTCGCCGAGCCCTCTTTTCCTTGAGGTCTTTTAAAACCTGTTCTTAGCTTTTTAAACTGTGGCAATATTTCACGGAAAAAATAATCCTCCTTCCATTTGGATGATTCAAAGGTCATGATTTCAGTGTTATGCAAAATATTACTGAAAAACCGATGAGCAATTCATTTCAATCAGATCATCACAAAGACATAAAATCAAGTTTGCCAGCATCCAACAACACTGACAACAAAAAATGAACAAAACTTACAAAATCATTTGCCATAATGAACAAATTACCTTTCTATTCTTTGACCTTTCGCCCTCGCCCAAGGTTCAAGGAATTCTCAGGGTTCTTGCAAGGTTTGCTTCCAGAGGCTCGCTTCGCAGGCTATACAGCGACCTCGCGCTATATCTTTCCCTTCGCAGGATACGTGTGCGTGCGTACATGCGCGTGTGTGTGTGTGTGTGCATGTTTCTGTGTATGTAAGCGCGTAATCTGAGTATCAGAGCGTGTATGCTTATCGCCAGATTGCGTCGCCATCTGCTGCATAGCCTCACAAATCCCATAACTCGACGCCCGCAAAAAGCCAAATTGTGTGTCAACGCCCTTTGAGAGCCTCGGAGACGCCCGTAAAAGCTCCCCAAAGAAACCGAACTGCGAGGAGAGCTGCCATGGCGTCGGAGAGGGAGAAGCGCACAGACGCAGCCCCAGCGACGAGAGAGACGCTGCGCGCAGAGGGCGGCGAACGAGCTGCAGGACGGAGGCGACGGCGGCGGCGACGGCGCAGGCCAAGAGCAGGGGAGTCAACGACACCGGAAGCAGCGCGGCCGAGGCGGAGGGAGGGAAGGAGACGGAAGGCGAGATGCGAAAGGAGGGGGGGGGGGTAGAAGGAAAAATATCTTTCGATACAACTTAAACAGGTCTTAGAACTACCTCTACTGCGGCTACTACTTCTGATATTACTACAACGAGGTGAGCGGAAGCTGCCTGTCGGTCGACTTAGGAATCCGCAGAACTTCGCTGGACAGGATTGCAGTCCAAAAATCCCAAAATTAAGCTCTGGGCGAAAAAAATGTGGTGAGGCGGAGAGAAGAGGGGAGAGCAAAAGAGGGAAGTGAAAGAGAAAGAGGCAGATAGATAGATAGACAGATAGAGAGAGAGAAGGAAGAGGACATGGCTCAAAGGAAGACAGGTGAAGAGAAAGAGACGAAGGCGATGGGAAGTGAGAGACAAAAAAGAGCGCATTAGTCGAAGAGAGTAAACAAAAAGGGAGTTGGTAATAATCTAAATGTGCTTCCTTTCTGCCCCCCCCCCCCAGCGCTATCCGCACGCAGTAAATGCGCACTAATCCCGGGCACTGACGGCGACGCACGAACGACTTTCCGGATGAATGCTCCCTTATCTTTGCTCTTTAAATATCGCGGAGCTACCAATCCTATCTTCTTTCCATTTCCTTTTCGTTCAAATTATGTCTTCTTTTTTTGTCTACATTCTTCTTGTCCGAATCACCGGGTTCATATTTGCTTCCGCACCTGGAATGTTTTGCAAAATTTCGCTGACACCTTGCTGCCACTTCCGGTCCGCGCGAAATAATGGCTAATCAATCCGGATCGCAAATCCCCAATCGCCCCCCCCCCCTTGGCGCTATAATGATGCGCTTCATTATCATTCATCAGTCCACGATGACGGCGGCTGCCCGTTTTTATATCGATATCCGTCGAATTGGAAAGGCGCAATTTTATGCTGATCCTCGCACTCATTGGCGTGGCGGCAACCGCGCCGACGTTCCACGGGCCGAGAAGCACACGCTCGCACGGCGGCCGGCGTGGCGGCGCTGGCGCGTCGGCCTCTGACGCCTCCTGCAGAGGCTCTGCTCGCTCGACGGGCCTCAGGACTCGCTGCTGCGGCCGGCGGAGGACCATCGCAGGCAGGGGCGAGCAGCAGGAACATGTGCGTCAGCCCAACGGGAAGTTTGTGTAACTTTTCCCACCCATTACGACGGCGGACTCATTAGTGCGCCGGGGGCTGCCCCTCCCCTCTCTCCCCTCCGGGCAGCCCTCGCCCCTCAAGGCATCCGCGACCGCAGTCACTGGCCGCAGCCGAAGCCGCAGACGCCGCGCGGGGAGGGAGCGACGGCCTCCACGCAACCTTCGTCCTCCTTCCATCTCCCTCCTTCCCGAACGCCGAAGGCCCGGCGCTGGTGCTGGGAGGCAAGGGGCCGGACGAACCCTCTCCTGACGGTTCGGAAGGGCGTGCTCGCCGCGTCCGTCCGCGGGCGCAAGGCAGGTCAAGGGGCAGACAATGGCCTTGGCGAAAAACAGCCTGCATTCACTAGGCCCACCAAAAAGCAGTGGCCATGCGTCAGAAAACAAGTGTCACTCATGTTCTGCTTGTAAACCTTTTTCAAGTACCCTGTTATTACGACTAAAATGTAGCGACGCTCTAAATTAACCGTTTCTTAGTGTCATTTGTCGGATTCCCTCTTTGCCCTCGGCGTCGAAGGCTTGCCCACCCCCTACCCCAGTGCCAGGGCGAGAGGCGCCCCAGGGCCTCCTGGCCACGTCCCGTCACGCTCCGCCCGGAGGAGCTCATCCTCATCGTGTCTTTTCTTCTGCCTTTCTTCGGGAAATAGGCGACTATTCCGCCACGATTTATTCCAGTCCTTCCTCTGTCTGTGACCGCACAGCTCTCGCAAGCAAAATCCTGTCCCCCGCTAAAAGGATTCCTCGCGCTACTCCGCTTCCCTCCTCCTCGAGCATCTTTCCTCCAATCGCCTCGAGGCCATGGGAGGTTACCTCTCTGCCCCCTCCCCCCTCCTTCTCTGTCAACATCCAACAGGAAGCGTCTGGTCTCGGCTCCTCCCGCCCGCCCTCGCTGCTTATCCGCTTTCAGCAATTCTATTACCCTGGCGCCTTGCATCCTTGCATTTACTTTCTCCCTCTACCTTTCTCTCCCTCACTTCCTTCTCGCACACCTTTTATTACCCTCCCTTCCCCACTCCCCTCTCCTTCCCTACCCGTCACTCTCCCCCAACCCTTCCCTTTCCTTTCCCATTCGCCCGACCGCCCTTACTCTCTCTTTCTCTCTCCCTCCTCCCTCCTCCTCTCACGCTCAACACAATTTCCTCTCCTTATCAAGCGGGCCTTCCCGTGACACATTTCCGGACTTCCTGATCTGTTCCTGCGGCCCGGGATCAGCCTCCTCACCCCCCCCACCTCACCCCGGCCCTCCTCCTGCTCACGGACTGCTCTCTCTTCTTTCTCTATCACTGTTATCTCTTACATTATTAGCATCGTTGTTGTCGTTATCATTACCTTCTTCGTAACTTTCATTAATAGTAATAAGGGCACCTAATGCTAATAATAGTAACAACAGCAATATTAGCAGTAGCAGTAGTAGTAGTAGCAGCAGTGGTAATAGCAGTAGTAATTGTAGTAGTAGTAGTAGTAGTAGTAGTAGTAGTAGTAGTAGTAGTAGTAGTAGTTGTAGTAATAGTAGTAGTAGTAGTAGTAGTAATTGTAGTAGTAGTAGCAGTAGTAATTGTAGTGATAGTAGCAGTAGCAGTAGAAGTAGTAGTAACAGCGCAGTAGTAGTAGCGGTAGTAGTGTTAGTAGCAGTAGTAGTAGCAGTAGTAGTTATAGTAGTAACAGTAGTCGTATTAGTAGCGGTAGTAGTAGCAATAGTAGATGTAGTAGCAGTAATAGTAGTAGTAGTAACAGTAGTAGTATCAGTAATAGCAGTATTAGTAGTAGCAAAGCAGTAGTAGTAGTAAGTAAAATAGTAGCAACAGTAGTAATTGTAGTAGTAGTAGTAGTAGTAGTAGTAGTAGTAGTAGTAGTAGTAGTAGTAGTAGTAGTAGTAGTAGTAGTAGTAGTAGTAGTAGCAGCAGCAGCAGCAGCAGCAGCAGTAGTAGCAGCAGCAGTAGTAGTAGCAGTAATAGTAAAAGTAGTCGTAGTAGTAGTAAGAGACAGACAGACACATACACACACACCCTAATTCCCTCCTCCGCTCCCCCGAAGGCGCGCCCCTCCGCGATCGATGCCATCCTCGTTTCCCTCCTCTCTCCGCCTCATTGAATGTAACGATGATCCCACACGCGCGGTCCCAGATAATTCGCAAGCAGGTAAGTTCGTTTGATGTCTCTCTTTCTTTTTCTTTCTTTTCTTCTTCTTCTTCTCTTTCTCTCTTCTTTTTCTTTTCTTTCTCTCTCTCTCTCTCCGTCTTCGTGAGCTGTGGCGAGGCAGGAACAGCGAGAGCGGAGTGGGCTAGCCAAAGACCCAGACCCCAAGCTACGACCTCAAGACCAGCCAAAGACCCCAACCCCAACTACGACTACAAAGACCCAACCCCAAGCTTCAAGACCAGCCAAGACCCCAACCCCAGCTACGACTCACTACGACTTCAAGACCAGCCAAGAACTTAAACCCCAACCCCGAGCTACGACCTCAAGCACGACTTCAAGACAGCCAAAGACCCCAACCCAAGCTACGACTTCAAGACAGCAAGACCCCCAACCCCAAGCTATGACCTTCAAGACCAGCCAAAGACCCCAACCCCAAGCTACGACTCAAGACAGCCAAGACCCCAACCCAAGCTACGACCTCAAGACCAGCCAAAGACCCCAACCCAAGCTACGACCTCAAAGAAGACCCAAGACCCCAACCCAAGCTACGACCTCAAGACCAGCCAAAGACCCCAACCCAAAGACTTCAAGACCAGCAAGACCAACCCAAGCTAGATCAGCCAAAGACCCCAACCAAGCTACGAGACAAAGCCAAAGACCCCAACCCCAACTAGACCAGCCAAAGACCCAACCCCAAGCTACGACTCAAGACCAGCCAAGACCCCAACCCAAGCTACGACTCAAGACAGCCAAAGACCCAACCCAAGCTATGACTTCAAGACCAGCCAAAGACCCCAACCCCAAGCTACGACCTCAGCAAAACCCCAAAGACCCAACCAAGCTACGACTCAAGACCAGCCAAAGACCCCAACCCCAAGCTACGACCTCAAGACCAGCCAAAGACCCAACCCAAGCTTACTCGACCCAAAGACCCCAAAGCGATAGAAGCCAAAGCCAACCCAAGCTACGCCTGAGCTACGACAAGAGCCAAAGAGCCAAGACCTGCAAGGACCCCCCAAGCTACGACTACAAAACCTTAGGGAACGTCAGCCGGCACGAGCGTCACCCTTCCCCCCTCCGACTCAGCTGACCCTTTCCTGCGCTCCGAAGGCCCCGAAAGGCGAGGCAGTCGGGGCGGTGCAGCTCCTCCTCCTTCGTTACGAGCTAAGCAGCGCCCTTCCACGCGCTCTAGAGCTTTTAATGAGCTGCAACACACTCGCTTTGTCTCGCACTTTGGAGCTGCTAATTGACAAAGAAGCCCGGTCCGATGGCCTCGTTAGACCCAGCCTCCTCAGGGACACGGGGGCAAAATAATGAGGCTAATGATAGTGAAATGATTATTATTTTGGTGGCGGTGGTGGTGGTGATGATGATGATGATGGTGTTGGTGTGTGATAATGATAATGATGATGATGATGGCGGTGGTGGTTGTGGTGCTGATGACGATAACAACAATGATAATAATAACAATAATGGCAACAATAAACAACAATAATAACAACCAATTAAAAAAATAATAATGATAATAACAATAACAATAAACAAACAACAACGAATACATCAATAAACAATAACCAAAAAAGTTATGAATAATAACGATTATTGATGATAATAGAGAAGAAGAAAGAAGAAAGAAGAAGAAGAAGAAAAAAAACAACAACAGAAAATCCACATTCATCCAAAGAAAACATAATTTCAAATCACATCTCGCTCTCTCGAAAAATTTCCTCCGCTGCGTTCGCTAGCAACAATCGCCGAGAGTTCATGCCTTCACACACGCCCGCCTCCGTTTCTTTTTCGAACGCACACGCACACCTTGTCCCGTTTCTCGCGGTTGCCATGGCGACGCTGCCCTCCGCACGTATATATATAGACGACGATTCCATAAAGGGACAAAGAATCCAATGCGCGAAATTTCATCTCCAATAGCTATTCCGCCTCGTTGATGACGTCTATTTTTAGCTGCTGTCTGCTCCTTTCGCTTTTCTTATGGTTTTGTCCTCGGCTCTCTGTGGGTCTGGCGCCGCGCCCCGCTCTCTTCCAGTGAGAGGAGGAGGGACGGAGAGGAGAGGGAGAGGGAGAGGGAGGAGGAAGAGGGAGAAGGGAGGGAAGGAGGGAGGGAGGGAGAAAGAGGAGAGGTAGATCGGTGGAAGGAGAAAGACTGAGAGAGAGAGAGAGAATGGATAGAGAGGAGAGAGAGCGAGAGAAATGGATAGAGAAAAGGAGAGAGAGCGAGAGCGAGAGAGAGAGAGAGAGAGGGGGAGGGAGGAGAGGGAGAGGGAGAGGGAGAGGGAGAAGGGAGAGGGGAGAGGAGAGAGAGAGAGAGAGAGAGAGAGAGAGAGAGAGAGAGAGAGAGAGAGAGAGAGAGAGAGAGAGAGAGAGAGAGAGAGAGAGAGAGAGAGAGAGAGACGGAGAGGGAGAGAGAGAGAGAGAGAGAGGGAGAGAGAGAGGGAGAGAGAGAGAGACAGAGAGAGAGAGAGACAGAGAGAGAGAGAGAGAGAGAGAGAGAGAGAGAGAGAGAGAGAGAGAGAGAGAGAGAGAGAGAGAGAGAGAGAGAGAGAGAGAGAGAGAGAAGAGAGAGAGAGAGAGAGAGAGAGAGAGAGAGAGAGAGAGAGAGA
>NW_020869297.1:159793-177293 GCF_003789085.1 Penaeus vannamei | reverse complement strand
ACGCAGCCCACGTACACATGCAAATACACTCACGTCCAGCCCAGAAACACAGACCCCAGCCTCTCGTCCCCCCTCCTTCATTAATTCCTACGTGATTCTCTTTCTCTCGCTGTGACTCCACTTCCTCTTCCATTTCCTCTCCCTCTTTCATTTCCCGTTTCCGGCCTTCGTCCCGTCATCGCCTTCCCCTTTTATTGCGTCTTTCCTTGCGTCGCCTCCCCTCCCCCCCCCCCCACGCACGGAGGGGGAGACAGTTCATAAACTCCAGTCGGTCTTATTATAATTTTAATGATAGAGATCATAGGATATTTCTTTCCTCTCGCGCTGCCTACTCTAGCCCTCTCTCTGGCCACCATTCATATTCATCCTTATAGATGTTCGTCTCCCTCTCTCTTTCCTCTTCTTTCGGTCCTTTCCTTTCTCCTTCCTCTCTTTCTCTTTCCTCCCTCCCTCTCTCACTTCCCCCCCCCTCTTCTCTTCCCCTCTCTCTCTCTCTCTCTCTCTCTCTCTCTCTGCTCTCATCTCTCTCCTCTCTCTCTCTCTGCTTCTCTCTCCGTCTCTCTCTCAATCTCTCTCTCTCTCTCTTCTCTCGCTACGGTAAGCTCCTCCCAGACCTCGCCATTCCGTATCGGCAAGTTTTCCATATCGATGACACTTAATTTCGTTATGTTACTTCATCTGTTGGGTCGAAGCTTCTTTTCCTAGACTACAAGAAAGGCATGAGCATCGGCATGCGTGTGGAAGTAACGAACGAATATCGATAGGCCTACATAAATATGTAAGTAAATGAAATAAAATATAATGCACGTGAAATGCAAACAAGTTAATAATTTGATGAATTAATCAAGAAACAAATAGCTATACCAGTAGTTTAAATTTAGACTCAATTTTATTAACAATCATCAATATATATTTTTCTCCGCACAGAAGCAGTAAAATTAAAGTCTGAGACAGCTCTCAGATGGCCACTTTTGAGCGGGAAAATTCTTCCCTTCTCCTTTTCGGCCTGCTCGTCCGGGTCACCAAGGAGCTCCTCTCACGCTCGCCTCTCCTGCCTATAGTAGAGAGAGAGAGAGGTAGAGAGAGAGAGAGAGAGAGAGAGCGAGAAGAGAGAGAGAGAGAGAGAGAGAGAGAGAGAGAGAGAGAGAGAGAGAGGACGAGAGAGAGAGAGAGAGAAGAGAGAGAGAGAAGAGAGAGAGGAGAGAGAGAAGAGAGAGAGAGAGAAGAGAGAGAGAGAGAGAGAGAGAGAGAGAGAGAGAGAGAGAGAGAGAGAGAGAAGAGAGAGAGAGAGAGAGAGAGAGAGAAGAGAGAGAGAGAGAGAGAGAGAGAAAGAGGAGAGAGAGAGAGAGAGAGAGAGAGAGAGAGAGAGAGAAGAGAGAGAGAGGAGAGAGAGAGAGAGAGAGAGAAGAGAGAGAGAGAGGAGAGAGGGAGAGAGAGAGAGAGAGAGAGAGAGAGGAGAAGAGGGAGAAGAGAGAGAGAAGAGAGAGAAGAGAGAGAGAGAGAGATGGATAACTATTATATATATATATATATATATATATATATTATTATATATATTATATATGTGTGTGTGTGTGTGTGTAGAAATAGATAGAAGATATAGGGAGATGATAGAGAACGAGTAGAAAGAAGAGAGGAGAAAATCGACAGACAGAGACAGATAGATAGATAGAGGGCGCGCGGGGAGTCGGCTCCCACCCAGCCAGAGAGCGAGGGGGGTGAGGCGAATTGGCCGTGACAGCTCGGACAAAAGCCGTCATCGGGGGAGGGGGGGGGGAGCCTTCGGAATCCCTGGCACTGGCACTGCATCACAGCGAGGTGGGCGGTGCCGCGGCTTCTTTAAAGGGGGAAATGCAGATGAAGCACCGATAGAAAAGTAAAAGGAAAAATTGTACGATCTTTATCCTTCTCTGTTCCTTTTCGTCATACTCGTGCACATAGAAAATCGTTCCTCTCGCCCTCCCTTACCCTGCCCAATCCTAGGCCCCTTCCCCTTCCCCCACCCTCTTCCCTTCCCCCCCTTCCTCACCCTTCCTCCCTTCCTCTCCCCTTCCCCTGCTTCTCCCCCCCCGCCCTCTTCCCTTCCCCCCTCCCCCCGTCCTCATCCTTCCCCCCCGCACTCTTCCCCTTCCCCCCCGCCTCTCGTCCTTCCCCCCACCCCACTTCCCTTCCTCCCCTCCCTCTCCCCTTCCCCTCCTCCCCGCCTCTCCCCCCTTCCCCCCTCCCCCGCCCTCCCCACCTTCCCCCACCCTTCCTTCCACCCACCTTCTCTTCTCCGGCAATCGTCCCTTCCACCCCTGGTGTAGATCCCCTCCCCCCCCCCCCCCCGCCCCCTTGCAACGAGCCCGTGTGCTTTCTCGTAGGCCTACTCGGGAGAAGTCCTTCCGGCCTCCCCCCCCTACCTCACCCCCTCTCTCATACCCACCCCTGCCCCCCCACTCCCTGTGCATCGAAATGGAAGCTGCCGCGGTCGCTTTTACCCAATTTCCTGTTGCAGGCGACGACGCGGGTGGGCGGGAGGTCGGGGGGAGGGCCCGGGGAGGGGAGGAGGCAACGGGGATAGCGGAGGAGAGGGGGAAGAGGGAGCGGGGAGAGGGGGAAGAGGAGAGAGGGGAGAGGGGAAGAGAGACGGGGAGAGGGAGAAAAGAGGAGTGGGGACAGAAGAGAGCGGAGAGGGGAAGAGGAGAGCGGGGAGGAGGAAAGAGGAGGAGAGCGGTGGAGAGAAGGGGAAGATGAGGAGAGAGAAGGGGAAGAGGAGAAGCGGGTGAGAGGGAGAGGAGAGGAGGAGGAGAGAGCGGGGAGAGGAGAGGGAGAGGAGGAGAGCGGGGAGAGGGGGAAGTGGAGACGGGGAGAGGAGAGCAGGGGAGAGGAGGCAAGAGGGAGACGGGGAGAGGGAGAAAAGAGGAGTGGGGACAGAAAAGAGCGGGGAGAGAAGAACAGGGTGCTGGGGAAGGTGAGGAGACGAAGGAGAGTGGAAGAAGTGGGAGGGGGAAGAAGGAAATGAGGAGAAGAGGAGAATGAGTAGGAGGAGGAAGAGGAGGAGGAGAGAGAGAACAGGAAAACAAACAGAAAAAGAGACATATGATACGAACACTCTGAGCCACGAGAAGACGAGCCAAAATGAAACCGTACGAGAGACAGATAAAGAGGGAGGAAGGGAGTAGGGGGAAAAGAGGGCAAGGGGTTCAGGATTAGTCGCAGGAAGTGTCCTACGCCAGCTGAGAACAGGATGGAACCATATTAATCCTTCTAGAAGTTTCCCTGAACAATGTCACCACTAGTATGAGTTTCTCTCTATGTTATAGGACTGGTTATATATTATGTTATATATCAATTCCAAAATGGCACTGGTTATATATTACATTTCCAGAATTAGCATCAGCGGCAGCACAGGGGAGGCAGCATCTCCTGTCACAACACTCAATGAGCTTTTCAATCTATTGTTATTGTTCGTATACGCATAGGCCTATGTGGTTCTGCTCGAGACGACAGCATCAGCCGTGTTCTTGGCGTCGAAGGAAAGAAAAGGAAGAGAAAGAGGAAGGTTGGAGGAGAGCGTGGCACGGAGGAGACGAAGGCGGAGGCGAGAAAAGAGGGAGAAATGAGGGAGATACACAATCAAGGCAATATGACACACGCCTTAGTTGGACTCGGGTCGCACGCCCCCAGCTTCTCCCTGATCCACATTCTGTTTTTTCTTCTTCCTCTTAATCCTTTCTCTCCCCTTTATCTTCTCTTTCTTCATTCGGCACTCGCCTATTCCTCCCTTCTCGCTCTCTCCCCCATCTCCAAACTTCTCCCTCACACACACACACACACCACACACACACACAACCACACACACACACACACCACACACACCACACACACACACACACACACCACACACACACACACACACACACACATAATATATTATATATATATTATATATATTATCATATATATATATATATATATATATATATAATTATATATATTATTGTATTCTTTCTCTCTTTTTCTCCTCCACCTCCCGCCTTCTCCTGACACATATTTCTTTTTTTATTTTTTCTCATTCCGTGTGACCCCCGCCTGCCCCCCCCCCTCCCCTTTCGAGGCTGCGCGGAGAGCGCTCGTCGTCGACACGACCCAATCGGAGTACGAGTACGCCTCTCGTGTCAGCAGCGACGGCGTCACGTTGCCATGACAACCGGGCCGAAGGAGTGGAAGGAGAAGAGGGGGAGGGGAGGGAGGAGGAAGAAGACGAGAGCCCGAGGACGGGGCGGAAAAGACGGAGATAGAAGGGTGAAAAGAGAAGGGAACGAAAAGAAGGTAATGGTTGTAGGAAGAGAGGGAAGAAAGTGAGAGAGAGAGAGAGAGAAGGTTGAAAGTGTTGGAAGAAGAGGGAGAGGAACGGAAAGAGGGAAGGGAAACAGAACAAATAAGTGGTTGTAGAAGAGAAGACGAAAGACACATAAAAGACAGGGACGAACATATGATAAGGAGGAAATGACCACAAAAATCTGTTTCGGGATGAAAAAAATGAGAACTGATAAATAAGAAGGATGTACAAAACAAAAAAAAGGGACTGAGGCGGAAGAAAAACAGGAGCAGGATAAGGAGGAGGGCAGTGAAGGCAAGGAGAGCGAGAGGAGGAGGAAAGAAAGGAACAGTAAATGAGGAAGAGTAGAGGAATGAGGAGAAAAGGAGAAAAAGAGGATTAGGAAAAGAAGGATGAGGAGGAAAAGAAAGAGGAGGAGCAGGAGGTAAAAAAGGAGGAAGAGGAGGAAAAGAGAATGAGGATGAGGAAAGAAGATGAGGAGGAAAAGAAAGAGGATGATGAGGAAAGAAGAAGGAGAGAGAGGAGAGAACGAAGAGGATAGAGAGGAGGAGGAGGACGAAGAGGAGAGGAGGAGGAGGAGGAGGAGGAGGAAGGCTTGTTATCTGACACTTTACAGGTAGGGCGGAACCCTCTTCTTTCCTTACACTCACGTCCGCTATATCAGTTCCCACGTGATGAAGGTGAAGGGGGGGGGGAGAGAGAAGAGAGAGAAAGAGGGAGGGAGAGAGAAGGCGCAAAGGGGAAGGAGAGTAGGGGAAGGAGAGAAAGGGGGGGGTGAAGAGAGAGAAAAGGGGAGGGGAGAAGAGGATAGGGCGCAAAGGGAAAGGAGAGAGGGGAAGGGAGAGAAAGGAAGGGAGAGAAAGGGGAGGGGAGAAGAGAGATAGGGCGAAAAAGGGAGGGAAGGTAGAGAAAGGGGGAGGGAGAGAAGAGAGACAGGCCGTAAAAAAATGGAAGGAGAGAAAGGGGGAGAGGAGAGAAGAGATATAGGGCGAAAAAGGGAGGGAAGGGAGAGAAGAGAGATATAGGGCGGTAGGAGAGAAGGCAGGAAGGGGAAAGGAAAAGAGAGAGAGAAAAGGCGAAGGGGAGAGAAGGGAAAGAAAGGGGGGAAGAGAGGAAGATGTCGAAGGAGGGGGGAGAGTAAAAAGGAGGGAAGAGTAGATAGTTTAAGGAGGGGACAGAAGAGAGAGGGCGCAGGAAGCTGTGAAACGAAGCAAAAATGAAACGATGAGGACTAAAAATAAAAGACGAAGAATTAAAAAAAAAGGAAAAGAAAAGAAAAAGACAACAAAGGAAAGGCGTGAAGGGGATAAGACTAAAATCCCTCAAAAAAGGTAGGTTAGTGCGGCGGGGGGGAGGGGGTAGGAAGGAGGGTGCAATAATAAAAGGGAAATGGGAAATCAGAGGAAACGCTACAGCAGCGTGACGAAAAAGAGTAAGACATTAAGAATATATATTTTTTTCTTTTTTTCTTTTTTTTTTTTATCGGAATCCTTCAGTAGTTGAAAAATGGCAAAACGGAAGCCAACGCGATACAAAGACAAGGAAAAGACGGGAAAGAGAAATTGAGAGATGTTAGAGAGCGGAAAAGGATGAGTAAACAAGAAACTAAGAAGGAAGGAGAGAGAGAGAGAGAAGACCGAGAGGCAGAGCAAAAGAGGCCGATGAGGGGGGATGGGAGGAGGGAGAGAGGGCGAGGGCTGTCTGTGGTCAGCAAGGGCGAGAACGCAGGGACAAAAGGGACCAATGAACAGAGGAGAAGGGAGAAGAGAAGCACAGGGAAAGGTTAGGGCGATGGCGAGGACAGAACCAGCCAAACGAAGAGGAAAAATGAAAAAAGATAGAGCGACGTGAAAGAATCTTACGTTCGTTATCAAGAGATTGAATGGAAAAGCGCAGATAACGCTCCCAATTAGTCTCAGTTTCGACAAAAATGCCAGTTACTTTCAGAGTCGTTTCGAATTATTAGTGTTATCGTCACCAATCATTGAACTGCAACAACTCGACTCTTGCTAACGACCATAAAAAACACCGGAGGACGTTCTAATAACTGTGTTGCTGCTTATGAACCACCTTGTAAACATTGCCATTGCTGTCTCCTGATCCATTCCAAGTGACAATATGCAAAGAGAAGTCGATGTGGACCTTGCATGCAACACAGTGTTAAATCACTTGGAAAAAAAGGCAATTACCAATTTGTGCTGTTCGCAAGGTTATAGTGTTATAGCAGTTTGGTCGGACACTCTGGTTTCGAATGAATTTTCAGCCGACTTCTAAATTCTGGTAATTTCGTAGGTAGGCCTATCATAAAAATACTGATACTTAGGGGGAAATTGACCCATACAAAATACAGAGACAAAGAAACTCACTTGTACCGGTCACCGAAAGTACTTTTACATGTACGTACTTAGGGTGGAAATATAACAAATCCAATTCTATAAATTGCAAGTGTCTCTTGTTTAAAATAACAATCGCAGCCAGTTTAACCTTTGCGGCGTATCTTGGCGGAGCAGCTCCCAGGCAACCGCCATTGCTGTCTCCTGCAGCGTCGCTCTCTCTCACTCTCACCCTCACTCTTCCTTACTCTCCTCTCTCTTCTCTCTCTCTCTCTCTCTCTCTCTCTTCTCTCTCTCTCTCTCTCTCTCTCTCTCTCTCTCTCTCTCTCTCTCTCTCTCACTCACTCTCTCTCTCTCTCTCTCTCTCTCTCAATCCCTTTCTCTCTCTCAATCTCTCTCAATCTTTCTCTCTCTCATCCCTTTCTCTCTCTCTCTCTCTCTCTCTCTCTCTCTCTTTCTCTCTCTCTCTCCCTTCTCCTCTTCTCTGTCACTCTCTCTCCCTCTATCTCTCACTCTCTCTCCCTCTATCTCTCACTCTCTCTCCCTCTATCTCTCACTCTCTCTCCCTCTATCTACTCTCTCTGTCCCTCTCTCTCTCTCTCTCTCTTTCTCTCTGTTCCCCCTCTCTCTCTCTTTCTCTCTGTCCCTCTCTCTCTCTTTCTCTCTCCCTCTCTCTCTCTGTCTCTCTCTCTTCTCCCTCTCTCTCTCTCTCTCTCTCTGTCCTCTCTCTCTCTCTTTCTCTCTGTCACTCTCTTTCTCTCTGTCCCTCTCTCTCTTTCTTTCTCTCTCCCTTCTCTCTCTCTTTCTCTCTGTCCTCTCTCTCTCTCTTTCTCTCTCCCTCTCTCTCTCTTTCTCTCTGTCCCTCTCTCTCTCTTCTTTCTCTCTGTCCCTCTCTTCTCTCTCTTTCTCTCTGTCCCTCTCTCTCTCTCTCTTTCTCTCTTCCCTCTCTTTCTCTCTCCCTCTCTCTTTCTCTCTGTCCCCTCTCTCTCTTCTCTCTGAACCCTCTCTCTCTCTCGCTCACACTCACCTCTCTCTCTCTCTCGCTCACACTCACCCTCTCTCTCTCTCTCGCTCACACTCACCTCTCTCTCTCATTCTCACTTACTCACACACACTCTCATTCTCACTCACTCACTCACTCTCATTCTCACTCTCGCTCTCTCTCTCTCTCTCATTCTCACTCACTCTCATTCTCACTCTCGCTCTCTCTCATTCTCACTCACGCTCTCTTATTCTCTCTCATTATCACTCACTCACTCTCACTCTTACTCTCCTCCCTCCCTCCTTCCTCTATCTCTGTTCTACCAACGTCTCCTAAACCCTGCATTTCGTCCCCGATTGATTTCAGATAAGACGGCCGCTGAGGCCCTCCTTCCCGACCCGCCTGCCCTGCGACTGCTCCCGCGGACTCGATTTGTGTCCATCCGATTCAGATACTCGATAATCATGAACTGCGATGCACCTCTGAGATCTTCGATAAGCACAATGTTGCATTCTGTCATAAATATTGCCATAAATTCAGACGGCAAATCGATTTTCGGCAAAGGAAACCGTAGCTAATGAGAGCGAAGGTTAAGGTTAAAATCGATACGAAAGCCAATCTATCTAAGGCTTCAACTTCCACCTGCAAGTGTCCCCTTGGAAAGAAGGAGTGAGTACGAGGCTAAAAAGCAAATAATCACCTACAAAATATCACCGTACCTTGGGTTCTGGAGATAAAGGCTGGCCGTGTGTGCGTGAGTTTGTTCAGCCAAACGTTGGTCGCTGGCTTGCTCGTTCAATAACACAGCCACTCAAGGGTTGGTGGGCGGGTCTGGCCTAATGTTGCATCTCTTTCTCTTTAAAAGGCTCCTGTTGGTCTCATTCATGTGGGTTTCTTTTGAAAGGGCCAAGTTCAATTTCCCTTTTTCTTTTTCCTTTCTTTAACTCGATAACAATTACTGAATCACTCTTAGGTTCGATGCAAGTTACACTGGAAATTGGAGAAACAAGAACATTAGTAAAAAGAGAACACTTCGCCAGCGGAAATCAATGACATTGCTAATAACGTCCCAAATCAACTGCACTGGCTGGACAGCAGCAGCGCTTCTTGTGACCGAAGGTAAAAATAAACCGGACCCTGGGAACGTTTTGAATCAGGTTGCCTGCAATGGACGGTTCCTTCACCCAGTCCGTTCACTAGTACGCAGATCGTAGCTATACACATTCGAGATTCCAATTCATTTTGGTCTGTTTCTTCTACCTTTCTGAGGTAGCAAGTTCGGCTCCCTTGTTTTCCGGAGAGCCGCACCGTGTCCTTGCAAGGTTAAACATTCTTGGGCGATTCACTAACTGAATGCGTGAAATTATTCCTTCGAGATTTAAGGATGCTAGACAAGTAGGGTCGCATGGAATCTGCACTCAGCACGTCGGAATCACACTAGAATAATAACACTAACGTACGTTATCACGCTCTACGACACACAAACCGTGCGTTGAAACTGCGAGCACATCCTAGAGGGACACCTAACTGACGTCATCCTGCACGATTCAGAGACATAACTGATCCTTGCAGCCTGAGATGAACAGAAGGACAAGCCCGAAGCACACCAGGACAGCCAGACTCGAGCACCCTCGATCAGGTAGCAAGACACACACATACACACACACGCGCGCTCCTAATGCAAGTGTGGCGTTTCTTGCATACAATTTGCTCGGGAAAATCAATGGACGCTTGCTGTACATTCCGATGAAGAATATCGGTCACCACTGACATGTCTGTACACTAAATTACGCCACTTGTCTCGCCTACATTCTAGCTGTTCTATTGATTTTAAACACTCGTCTTCCTCGCACCTTGCTCGGGCTTCAGAGGCTGTTTTTCTCCAGAAAGTGTCTTTTTAAGGCCACAATTCATTCGCGTCGCACTTATCCTGCAAATGTTTTCACTTGTGCTTTGTTTCAGCTTAAGATCTGAGCCATAATCTTCACTCTGCGAATTACCGATCGTGTGTTTTCCACTGGTTCCCCCTACTTTATCACATCTTCGGGTCGAATCAGAGCGCGCCAGTCTTACTCTATCTGCGGCCCGGCTATGACTGACCCAGGGATGAGGGGGTCGGCGTGGCTTGGCTAACCAGGGGTGCCGAGTAACGATTTTTCCTTCCCTTTCGTAGGACAGGTTTTCGAGGGAGATTGCCTTTGTATGGTTATTCGAAGTATCATTACAGTGTGCTGGGTGTGTGAGGAGGTTGTCTAGGTTAGCCACAAGTCACAATATGCCGAAGAAGAGCGCCACTGGGGAAGAACCCGCCGCGTCGACGCGTTAGAGTCTGCGCGCCACCAGTCGAATAACATAGCGAGGAAACGCGGCTTCAAGCAACGGCCCAGGACCCAGCGTCGGTCCTGGATCCTGGCCCCCCACAGCTCTCGCCACCACACCACAATATCTTCCCCATAGTCCATCTTCTGCCTCTACTTCAGTGCCTCCGTCACCTACCCCGTATAGCTGAACATTTCCCCATCATCCACGCATAGGTCATAGCTCCCGCCTCACACGATCCACTTGCTACCACTCCCACACACGGGGCTCTCGCACACAACATTGCTCGTATCGCCACGGTTCTCCCGACTCGCTCCACCGTGTCTTCCACACAGGCATGCTGCCGTCTCATAGTGTGTCATCCACCACAACCTGGTCGCTACCATCATATGCGATTGCCATGCGGATAATAGTGCTGCTGCCACGCTGACCGATCCGTAGTGCTATCAGTTCGTGTCAACCACACAATCATGGCGGCGGCACCTTGCTGTGCGTCCTTCGCTAAACCAGATCACTGCCTATCACCGCTACAGCACTATTCTTGAAGTGGAAGCACGTCTCAACAGTATACACTTCGTTTAACGCGTTGCTACCACACCATACCACTTCGCCAGCACTCTGTGCCACACCCAAAGGGCCTTCCGGGCATCGAATTTGTCACCATACATGGTTCTGTTTTCACCTTTAACTTTCCCACGGTATCCTACTCTGCTGCACCTTTTGTAGGTCTACCTGTAGTTGCGATTACCACTGCAGTAAAAAAAAAAAAAAATGTGTTAGCAACGCCTACACCACCTGAACGAACTGTCGCCTTCGTAAGGTCTCTTTACTGCTGCCATGCAATGACTGTAGCTCTCCCTGTCTCTCCCTTACTCCCTTTGGTTCTCCCTGGCTCTCACTGTCTCTCCCTGGATTTCTGACGCTCCCTAGCTTTCTCTGGCTGCCACTTGCTCCCTCTGGTTCCCTCTGTTTTTTTTTTCTGGCTCTCACTCTTTCTCTGGTTCTACTTGGCTCCCTAGTTTTCCCTGGCTCTCCCTTGATCCCTCTGGTTCTCCCTGGCTTTCACTGGATCTCTCTGGTTCTCCCTAGCTTTCCCTGGCTCTCACTGTCTCTCTCTGCCTTTCCCTGACTCTCACTGTCTCTCCCTGCCTCTCTGTGGTTCTCGCTTGCTCCCTCTGGTTCTCCCTGGCTTTCTCTGTCTTTTCCTGGCTCTCCTTGGTTCTCCTTAGCTTTCATTGGCTCTCCCTTCCTCCCTCTGGTCTCCCCTGACTTTCCCTTAATCCCTCTGGTTCTCCCTGGCTCTCACTGTCTCTCCCTGGATCTCTCTGGTTTTCCCTAGCTTTCCATGGCTCTCACTGTCACTCCCTGGATCTTTCTGGGTCTCCCTAGCTTTCCCTAGCTCTCACTGTCTTTCCTTAGCTTTCCCTGGCTCGCCCTTGCTCCCTCTAGTTCTCCCTAGCTCTCTCTATTTTTCCCTAGCTTTCCCTGGTTCGCCCTTGCTCCCTCTGGTTCTCCCTGGCTCTCACTTCCTATCCCTGGTTCACCCTAGCTTTCCCTCCTCTCACTGATTCTCCCTAGCTTTCCCTGCCTCTCACAGGTTCTCCCTGGCTTTTCCTAGCTCTCACTGTTTCTCCCTGGCTCCCTATGAATCTCTCTGTCTCTCACTGACTCTCACTGTCTCTCCATAGCTTTCCTTGGCTCGCGTTTGCTCCCTCTAGTTCTCCGTGGCTCTCACTGTCTCTCCCTAGCTTTCCCTGGTTTGCCCTTGCTACCTCTGGTTCTCCCTGGCTCTCACTTCCTATCCCTGGTTCACCCTAACTTTCCCTGCCTCTCACTGGTTCTCCCCAGCTCTCACTGTTTCTCCCTGGCTCTCCCTAGCTCCCTATGAATCTCTGTTTCTCCCTAGCTTTCCCTGGCTCGCCCTTGCTCCTTCTAGTTCTCCGTGGCTCTCTCTGCCTTTCCCTGGCTCTCAGTGTCTCTCCCTAGCTTTCCCTGGTTCGCCCTGACTCCTCCTTACTCCCTCTGGTTCTCCCTGGCTCTCACTTCCTATCCCTGGTTCACCCTAGCTTTCCCTGCCTCTCACTGGTTTTCCCCAGCTTTTCCTAGCTCTCACTGTTTCTCCCTGGCTCTCTCAAGCTCCCTATGAATCTCTCTGTCTCTTCCTGACTCTCACTGACTCCCCATAGCTTTCCCTGGCTCGCCCTTGCTCCCTATAGTTCTCCCTAGCTCTCTTTGCCTTTCCCTGGCTCTCACTGTCTCTCCCTAGCTTTCCCTGGTTTGCCCTTGCTCCCTCTGGTTCTCCCTGGATCTCTCTGTCTTTCCCTGGCTCTCACTTCCTATCCCTGGTTCACCCTAGCTTTCCCTGCCTCCCTTTAGTTCTCCCTGACTCCTCCTTACTCCCTCTGGTTCTCCCTAGCTTTCCCTGACTCCTCCTTACTCCCTCTGGTTCTCCCTGGCTCTCTCTGGCTTTCCATGGCTCTCATTGTCTTTGTTTCTTCCGTGCTCTCCCTGGCTCTCTCCGGCTTTCACTGTCTCTCCCTGGCGCGCTCTGGTTCTCCCTAGTTCTTCCTGGCTATTTGACTCTCCCTAACTCCCTCTAGCTCTCCCTGGCTTTCTACTACAGAGGTCCTTTGTACTTTTTCTATCACATTTACTCACTTCATATTTTCGATCTATGTCTTATGTCCTTTACACTTATCCAATCGTCTATCGAATCTCTCTTATGTGCAGCTTCAACTCCCCTTCCTTGGTGCACAGCCCACCCTTTCCCCAGCACACATCCTCTCCCATTCAAATGGATATCGCTTGCCCATCAAGAAGACCCGTTCCTCTCACTCTTATTTCCTCACTCGCATCCTCTACCTCCAGAATCCCCGCAGAACCCTCCTTCTCCTGTCCCTCCCACGTGCGCCCCAACGGTGCGACCATCACCGTAATACTAAATCAGTTGCAACATTTCCCTGCATGCCTACGGTGTGGCGAGACAGATGACTCGTCATGTTTGCTTCCTTCCGTGTAGCTCGGGCTTTCCCTCTCGTCGCACGACTGCCAGTTTCTCTTATCTAGCCATCTACCTCCTTACCTGTTGGATCAGACTCAAGGCCGGGTCAATACTATGTGTTCATCAGGTTGATAAAACAGAGAATGATAAAGATCATCTGTTTATCACCAATGAATGTATTCATGATATGAGAGGGATGTACTAATATATACACAATTTCATAGCATTATTTGATAAGTTTACACTCCTCTGCTGTACTATACGGTGTACTCCTCTCTACTGTACTATACGGGTGTTTTGAAATAACTTTTCGAATGTAAAATGCTAAATGGCACCATCTCTGCAAGATGGACGTCACCTTCGACCAGCAATCTAACCCATAATGCCTCACATTGTCTAAATCTGCGTCCTGCCACTCCAACATTGCCCCAAGATATCACGAGAGAATTCCCGACAACAAAATCAGTCTATTTGTGGAGATGATCGTGATACTGCGCTCCCTCCCTCCGACCGAGCTCATGGCTGACTGATAGGCCGCTGTATTCGATAAAACTTTAACCAGCCCAAGCTCCTGTTCCTTTTTACCGGGGATGTTTGCCTTGTAAATAAAGCTTTCAATTCATCCAGGCTTCCTCGCTTCGGCTCGTCCGCTGCTTCCCGATGGCTTCCTTTCTGCTGTCGGTCGATCCGGTCGCTCCTGAGGCCACGAAGAGGGCTGTGGCCATGGTGGTTCCTGGCTGCGTTATCTTCATGATCGTCGTGACAGGCGAAGATCATGATAATGGTGATAATCATGAAAATAACAATAGTAATGATGAAAATCATAAAATCATTATTTTCATTGTTATCATTATTGTTATTGTTACAATTATTTTTATTATAATGATAATGATCATAGTGATTAGTACAATTATCATTATCATTATAATAATAATATTATTGATTATTATTATTTTGTTGTTACCATTATTATCATATGATTATTATCATCATCATTGTTATTACTATCATTATAAATATAGTTTTGTTGTCATTACTGTTACCACGATTATTGTTATTGATAATTACCATTATGGTTATTTCTATTATAATTATTATCATTACCACTATCATTATCATCAATATCATTATCTCTATTACTACTATTATCATCATTGTTATCACTGTTATCATAATTATTGCTATCAATACCATTATTGCTATTATTATTGTCATTATTGATATCATTATCATTATCATTATCAATCTTATCATTAGCATAATCATTATCATCATCAACATTATTGTTTAAGATTAATGTTGTTATTAATGTAATTATTATTATTATTACCATTATTATCACTTTTATTGTTATCATTGTAATATTGTAATTATTATTGTTATTATCGTTATCATTATTGTTATTATTATTATTCTCATTATCATTGCCATTATTATCATCTTTGTTGCTATTATTATCATTATTATTATTACCATTATTGTAAAAAAAGGATTTTAATTGTAACAGTTATTGCAACATTAATGATAATGGTAATAATGATAATATTACCATTATCATCCTTATTATCATTACTCTTATTAAGATCATTACTATTATCATACTTGTTATTATCATTATTGTTAATATCATCATAAATCTCATTATTAGTATCATTATTGTTATTATCATCATAAATCTCATTATTATTATCTTTATCATTATTATCATCTTTATAATTATAATCATCATTATTATAAAAAAATGTGATGATAACTGTAATGATAACCGTAATGATAATAAAAATAATGATGGTAATAATAATGATGCTGATAGTAATAATAATAATAATGATAATGATAAAAATAGCAATAGTAATAATGATAATAATGATAATGATGATGATGGTGATGATAATAATGATAATAATAATAGTAGTAATAATAATGATACCAATAATATCAATAATAAAAAATAATAATAATAATGATAAGAAGAAAAAGAGTAATAATAATTATAATGATGATGATAATAATAATATTAATGACAATAATAATGACAGTAATAGTAATAATGATAATGATAATAAAATAATGATAGTAATTATAATTATGATGATAATGATTAGCATCCTAATCATTAATGCTATTGTTTCTATTATTTCTACTATTATTAATATTGTTAGGATTATCATAATCATAAGAATTATATTTTATTACTCTTACTATCATTATCATTATGAAAACAATAATAGAAACAATAACAATAATTACTAATATTATAATATTGTTCTTATTGTTATTTTATCATTGGTATTATTATTATTGTCATTATTATTAATTATCATTAAATCATCATGATAATAATAATGAAAATGATAGTACATGATTACAGTAATTACAGTAATAATAGTGATTACAATAATGAAAATAATTATGATAATAACAATGATAATGATTAAGCTAATACGAGGGGCGTCTATTAAAGACTATCCCGCTCCTCTTCCCATGGACATACAGGACTGAAACGTCGTACAATTATTAGACTTTCCCTACATAGGTCCTACCAAGAGTGACACTTCTCCCAGCTGTGGACTCCTCGCTTGTACTAGTCCGCAGGTTGCATTTGAAGCCATGAAGCGCCTTCAAGTATCATACCTCATCATCATGGAAACGTATGCCATTCAAAAATGACTTGATGGATGGAAAGATATGAAAGTCAGATGGTGCATGGTCAGGGGTATAAGGAGGGTGAGGAAGGATATCGTAGACACAGGACCGCTTCCATCTGGGCAATGTGAGAGTTGTAAACAGGAGCGTTGTCTTGTAGGAGGCGGACACTTTAGGTCAACATTCTGTAGCAGTGAAGCGTAGTAAGCTTCTGTAATTGTAGTAACTTTTGCCAGGAAATCCATGCAAGTTCCAAAAGACAATGAGCATTAGTTTGCCTGCCAAGGGTGTGACACATACCTTTTTGGGGGGTGGCAAGTCAAAGTGCTTCCAATGTCTTGACTGGGCCTTCGTTTCTGGATCATAATGATGGACCCAAGTTTCAGCCTGCGTAATTGGTCTGTCAAAGAAGTCCTCCCGATTTTCTTGACACATGATTAAAAGAGCCTTGGAGCAATGGACACGTTCCTGCTTCTGGAAAGGTAGTCTGGGAACCCACTGAGCAGACAACTTTTACATATGCAGATGGTCAAGAAATATTTTGTCCACAGACCCAACACTAATCTTGACATCTTGGGCTAGCTGACGTATAGTAAAACGGCGATCTTCCATAATGGTCGTCTCCACTTGATGGATGGTGTCCTCGTCAATGGCAGACTGGGGTTGCTTTAGGATAAAAGTCGTTTCCACAGAATTTCGACCGCACCTGAAATGGCGATGCCCTTATTTAACAGCATAATATGATGGGCCATCCTCCATTCCATTTCAATGAAGGTCTCGTGTGGTGTGCGACCATTCATGTATAAAAAACAACTGATCATTGCTCGATTCTCGCCTGGTTCTATTTTCACACCTTCACCGCTGTAGAAGAAAACTTGTTATGAGTTAAGGACTGGAAATCACCGCATGACCTATAGAAATGTGTATTCCTATGCATGTGAAATTTCAGCCCTCTAGAATAAGCGGAAGTGGGTCAGGGGAAATCTCTAATGAACGCCCCTCGTAACAATAATGCTAATGATAACAGTGATAATGATTATGATAATGATAATATTGATGATGATGATGATGATGACAATAATGACAATGGCAATGATGATGATGATGATAGTAATAATAATAATGATAATAACAATGCTAATGATAACGGTGCTAATAATGATCATAGGAACAGAAAGGATAATAATGACAATGTTACCAATGATAATGATGATAAAAATAATAGTAATAATAATAATACTATAATAATAATGATCATGATAATAATGAACATATTGATAATCACAACGATAATAATAGTAATATCAATGATAATGATAATTGCAATGCTAATGATAATTGTAATGCTAATAATAATAATCAAAATGCTAATAATAATGATAACAATCATAATAGTAATAATGATAATAGCAATAATCATAATATTATTAATAATAATGCCAATAATGATATTACTACTATATACTAATACTAATAATAATAATAATAATGCCAATGATAATAATAACAGCAACAATAATAATGATTATAAAATATGATGGGAGAAATGATGATAATAAAGATAACAATAAAATGAATAATGATAATAAAGAAGAAAGTGATAATAACAACAATGATAAAAAGAAAATAATAATAATAATGATAATGATGATAATAAGTTATTATCATAATTACTGCCATTATTAACAGCAGCCGTAATTGTTACTGTTACCATTGTTATCCTTTCCTCCTTCTTTCTGATCCTCCCTCCTCCTCCCGTCCTTCCTTCTCTCCTTCCTCCCCTCCCCTCCTTTCCTTCCTCTTCCTGAACCTTCCCTCCCTCCCTCCTCTCATTCCTCCCCGCCCATCCTTCTCTCCCTCTTCCTGAACGTCCCTCCCTCCCTCTTCCTAATCCC
>NW_020869297.1:107250-124750 GCF_003789085.1 Penaeus vannamei | reverse complement strand
GGCGTCCTGGCCGTTTCCTCGGTAAAAAATCTCGGTGTCGTTTGTCACACCACGCACTCTATCATGGAACTCGTGAAGAGAGACTGCGATTCTATTTTTAAGATTATAAGTTGGTGTCTTGACAGTTTACACAACGTGGTCAGAGGCGAAGGTTTCTGTCTGGCGGACAATGCCTCCAGTTACAATACCGGAATTCTCGTTTCTCATATATTGACAAAATTTTTATTATCAGCTAATGGAAAATATAACTTTGTTCTTTCTTCTAAATATTCCAATGAAATCATATCTTATAATAATAATTATTATAATGATAACGACTATAACAATGAAGATGATGACACTCTCTCCACAAGAGATCGAAATAAAAATATTATGAGCGGTAAACTGACGAATCCTCTACTCTTAAAAATAAATACGATCTTTTCCACTCTATCCAAAAACCAGGGGCAAGTTGGCATACCTATATTTCACCACCAGAACAATATCAATAATGAGACCCCAGAGGAAGCGATCGATCTTCTCGAAAAAATTCACAAGTGTCAGTCTTTACAGATTTGAAGAACTTTACAAAGATATGGGTTAGGGCCAGGGAATACAAGTTACCCAGACACGAAAGCGAAAAGACACCACTCTCTCGCATCATGAACGAGAATGCCGCCGCTGGGCCAAGACGCATTCGCGACATCTTAACATCGTGTGCAAGTCACGTGAAAAAACATTCCACCAACTGTAGAATTAAACTCGTTGATGATAGAGATGATATATTCTTATACAATTTGATATCGATTCTGGGAAGAGAAAATTGTCTAGAGACATGCGTGAGTGCTGGGGCGGCCGCCCTATTATTCAATCTGCTCTATTGTATTTTCCTACAGAGAAGACGCGAAAAATATCAAAGAGAATTTGTGAGACGGAAAGAGTCTTTCGAAGACGTGTGCAATGACGAAGAAAGAGCCGGGCCGAGATGGTCGCAAAGCCGACGCTGGCCGCGCGTAGCATAAATATACAATACCAAATGAAATGACAGGAGTAAGTCTCGAAAATATTTCTATTGGCATAGGAACCGGATCATCCCTGATTCGCAATAATCTTGTAGGTCCAATTCTCGATGCTAGTAATATTCATTTTTCCTAAAACTTGGCGACCAAAAAAAAAAAAGCGATAATGACGACGAGAATGATGATGATAATGATGACGACGATGAAGAAAAATGTATAGTATATCGACCTGGTTTTTATCATATAATATATTATAGAAGAAATGTTTGCTTGTTTAGGAGCCTTGATAATGACCAAGAATAAGACAGATTGCCGATAATATATTAGTAGTATTAATAGTAGTAAGGGGAAGGAGAGAAAGAGTAGTGGTGATGTTGACAGTACCACATGAATATATTTCATTTTGGATATCAACATATAATAAATAATAAAATATATAATAGGGATGTTTCACTTTACATAATAATAAATTATACAATAGAAATACTTCACTTTATACAGAATATAATCTAGATTAAAAAAAAAAGATGGCCTCATCCTCAGATCAATACTACAATGAGATAAACCTCTATCACAAATGTTTATCTCATTTTCCTGAATTAGAAAGATTAAAAATTATCAACCTTTATGGTATAGGCAACATTGTGTAATCAATACGACTATCCCCCAACTATTGATGGTGATATGGATGGCATTCCGCTATCATTTATGTTATCGAATTATAATTCTAACTCTATCGATCTCGTATTTACACCCTGGTTGGTAGGACAAGTGTCGCAGACTTTGGAACAGCTCGACATGTCGCACAAAGAGGCTGTGGGTATTCCATACTCGTATTCCGGTGACCTGAGTGACGCTCGATCTCGATTACGATTAGAGAGATGATGATGTTCAAGCCAAAACACATAGACATAATGCAGTCCAAGATACATGTCGGTGCGATAACGGGACGTGCTTGCTATAAACCACTGAGTATGATCGATTATAACGGAATATATCCTATCCTTTGTATACCCGATTATAAAAAGAAAGAAATGCATATTCGATATTTTCCGGCTACGAAACCAGATGATGACAATCTCAACATCCAACACTTTGCCAAGTATACTATAGACCCGATCAACAATGAGATTAGATGGATTTTTTCTAGAGATGTTAGTTGTTGTAGTGGAAATGTCAGGCATTGATGCATTTAACTACAACTGTTGGGAAACAAAATCACATATTGATCGTTACAAGGCAAGAAAACATGAAAAATCACTATCTGATCATTGCAAAGCAAGAGATGAAAATATAATCAAACGATGTTTTAGGGAAGAAATGTACACTTATCCTCTTTTTTCGCACTCAAGAAAATTCAACCGCATGAGTATCAAGTGATCAAAACTTTACTACCGAAAGAATATCAGCATCAGGATACATACGCCCATTGATGTTTATGATAACGAAACAACATAAGATGGGAAGCAGCCTAATTTTACCGATTCCAAAGGATGGTGAGACCATACTGTACGATCAGTTTGGTTTACCGAAGACTGATGAAATCTTGCCTCATGTTGATAAACCAACCTGGATCGTCCAGTCCGTTTCAGATATTTGGCATAACAAATATGATTAGATTAAATAACGAAAAGCTAATGATGGGTATTGTTGCGTCGCTGAACGAGAATGGGAATGAAGTGGATTATATTTGTATACCGGATTATGGAAAGGGAATTCTTTATTATATGCATGACAAAAAAATAAATACCAAATATCACTATCTGTTAAAATTTGTTATCGATTATCTTTATGCAAAAACAGCTTGGTGGGTCATACCAAACCTAAATGATTATTACGAAAACAATATAGATGGAAGTGTAGGAGAATGGAAGAGGTTCCTCGAGGATACGAATATGGTGAAAAATAGAAATCGTTATCATGAAATTTAAATAGTTAATTAATTGTATCATAATGATAGTTTTATAATACATCAATAAAGAGATATCAATGGTCTATATAAAAAAAATCAATCAACAAATAATAAAAAAGAGGAGGAAGACAATAACAACAACGAAAACGAGGGAGATGAGGAGGACGAAAACGATAAATATGAATTGAATAACTACTTAACAATGTGTTAAATAAAATACTATATAATAATTTTTACTTTTATTTTATATATATATATATATATAATCCATCGGAAAAAAAAATACTTTCTAATCGAAACTGGTAACAACTACATGTTCATTTTTGTAAAAATAAATTATTTTCTTGTTTCTGTAAAAGATGATTCAAACTAGTTATATTGATGTAACGTTGAATTTCCTCATCATGCGTTACAGGAACCCCCAATTGTGTATTTATATTATGGGTACTAAAAATGGGTGAAATTTTTTTAATTTTTTTCTTATTTATTATTTTTTTATTATTTATACCATCGTTTTCATCGTCTTTTTCGTAATCGTTTTCATCTTTACTACTATCGTCGTCCTCGTCGTCGTCGTTATCATCATCATGATTATTATTATCATTAACAACATCAGTATAAATGTCGGTATCATCATCGTCAATATCATTATCATCATCATTGTTATCGTTGCCGATCGACTTTTCTTCTTCTTCTTTACAACCGTCATCGTCATATTTATCACAACACATAATCAAACTAAGTTCTCGTATAGTATTAATAGTCATTATGATTTGTTCATATAGTGTCGATTCTTTAACTGGAACAGATATAATACTGGTGCAAAATTTAATAGAATCAAAATATTCGTTTATGTTTGATAAAAATATATATCTATTAAATGACTTTCTAATGATTATTGGTGGAGGAAGTAACGAACAACTGTAAGGATAAATAATATTATCAAACTTTAACACTCGTAGAGATAATATGTTCTGATCCATATCTTTTGTAGATATAGAGGATACCGCTTTTGTTGTCTTTCGTAGTTCTTCCAAGGTTGTTTGCTGTGTGATAGGTGGGGGTAAGATTATATCGCCAACGGTATCACTGTTCATAATATTCATATTTGTATTATCGATGAAATTAGTTGTTGCTGCAGAATTATTGGCATTTCTATAATCGCCAAGCAAAGCTGCAGCATTTTGCTGCTATTTCGTTATTGGTATTATAACTTTGAATATTATCGCCGCTATCACCATTGTTATAATTACTACCCATTGTAGCATTTTTGTAAATGGAAAGTAAAATAGAACCCAAATTCATATAATCAGATTCATTATCATCGTCGTTATTATATTTATTATCATTAACATCGCTATCTATTATACTTTCTATATCACCGCCGCCATCATAAAATTTATGAATTCCTTGTTTTCCATCTTTAAGAATAATATGTTTCAATTTGTCATTCTCAATACGGGATAATACATTATTGAGTGAACAAAGTTCATATTCAATTAACATAAATTCTTCATTTAAAAGGCAAATTTTTGTAGGTTTTACTCCAAAGTTTTCTCTATCAATACTTTTGATATATGTAAATACGTACAAGAGGTCAGAACAGTAACACGTGTCTCTTCCTCTTCGAGATGGAAGTATTCTGTTACTTACTAAAACATATCCTGACAAGAGTGATAAGGTACAATCATTTCTACACGAGTTGTTTTTCATTGGATGGCGCATTTCTTATCAGCGTAGCATATTTTTGAGCTGTTCTCATTCTATCCTTTATTATCAAAGTCGCCCAAGAACCATTCAATGGAGGTCTATTTGAATTCAACAAATATTTATAGAGATTAAAGATTTCACGGATTCCCTCGTTGTTTATCCTATTTGATACATAGTCTATAATTGTTACCAAATCGTTATCGTCGTCGCCATAATCGTTGCTTTGAATATAAGAAAGAATGCAGTTTGAACACAATAGCGTTTTTTGGGTCTGGCGAATAAAACAAGAAGATAGTTTGTAATTGCTCTTGTATTCGTTACACAGACACGTCTTAATGTCTGCAATTCCAAATCGATTTAGGAAATTCATAGGCGTCGACATAAACTTGTAAACCTCAACGGCACCAACGAGGTTAGATATTTCGGCAATGTTTGTCGTATTAGTAAACATCTTATTCTCTATATCTACATCTATATCTCCCGACAACAGACTATTCAATAATCGTTGTAATCTTTCCGAGTTTTTACAATCACAATTTAATGATTCTACCCATGTTATTATATTCTGAATAATTGTATCCATCTTTAGTCTTCTTCCTGAACCACCATTTAAGGAAAAAATAATAATAATAATAAGGTTTTATATATTAATACATATATATCATTTTATACATGGCATCCATTTTATATCAATTGTATTTACACAGGACAATACTTTACACTGGCATGGTCACAAATATATAAACGTAAAAATATTTTATATTAACAACAACAACAACAATAATAATAATAACAATAATAATGATCCGGCTGACAATGTTATATCACATCAATATAGAGTCAATGAAGTTTCAAAATATATATGAGGAAAACACTGTTTGAGTACATATGTGAAATCACCAATATGGGGTCTCACGTTTATATCTCTACATCTGGCTTCTGCGATCCATTTCCTATAAGCAGAGTTTTTCAACAAAAATCGTGTATCATATCTCTTAGCTTCTAGACTTCTCAAAATAGAATCAATATGATGCGCAAACCCATATGTCATACTTCTTGCATCACACAATTTAGCATCTAGTAATTCAGGAGGTGATTGAGGATATCGACCCCTATATATTTCATCTATACCAAAGGGATCGTCTGAATATGTCGTACCGGCAAATGTCACAAGTTCCATATCGATTAGATATGGTTGTCCAGTATAAATATCTATCACAAAATATCAGGTTTTATATCCAGGTAAACAATACCCTGGTTACTCAGTCTTATGAAAATATTGGCCATCTCGGCAATAACGTAGGGTAGTTGTTTTACAAATCTGAGAGTGTAATCATATACAAGTGTTTGTATATTGGTGTGTCTGTATCTATTGACAACGTGTTGAAGAATAGGAATTTTTTGTTCGAAAAGAACGTGATTCATAGATAAACCTAAAAATGGCATCTCATAACAAAATACTTCTGGATATATATGCTCTATAGGTACCACCCCTTTAATATCTCTTAGTATTAATCCAAAATAAATTTCCCTTAAAAATTCTTCGGCACGATTAACAGTAGATAAAAACTTAATTACCGTATTACTCTTGACCATATAAAACACCCGTGAGCCAATCTTATACACAGACTTATTGTCTAATTTGGATAGTTCATTTACTACCCATACAAGCGATACAATCTTTTTTTCTACCCTATCTTCTAAATTAGAATCTAAGTCTAGCTTTTGGTACAGTTCTTTAATACTTGTTAGAGAATTGTCAGCTCCGAGTTCCTTAACCATGTCATAAATCGGTTTACAACTATGTAATGGTGGTAAATATAATGATTTGGACTGCAGTGGTGGTGGTGGTGGTATCGTACCAACGGGCCAGTATTTTTTGGTATTTATTATTCGTCGTTTGCGACATCGTATTACTGCTGGGTGATAACGTGTTCTGATATGTTTCAGTTTGCAGATATTTCTTTCCACTCTTGAGCTCATAAGAGTCGGTAATCTTCCCAACACATTATGAAAGAACTCTCTCCAAAGATTACTCTCGCAGCTGTCGTAATAAACCGGAGGCTTTACAATATCTTTTCTTTTACTACAATAACCAATTCTTGTTATATTATTATCGATATAATCATAATTTCCTCTTGTATCTGCAAGAAAAAAGAAATATTCATAGATGTATATATATATATATATATATATATATATATATATATATATATATATATATATATATATATATATATATATATATATATATATATATATATATATATATATATATATATATATATATATGCGTGTGTGAGAGAGCTTAGTCTTAATATTATATCTACTCAACTTCATTTTTTATCACTCTTTATTTTTTTTATCTTATTGTCATTATCACTTTTAATGATTCTCATCTTTTCTTTTATATTACTCTTATTACTAGTATCAATAATATCATCAATGCTACTACCATTACCACTACCACCATCATCATAATTTTTATATTTTACTTTACGCTTCCTCTTTAAATTATCATCATTGTCGTTATCGCTACTACTGCTACCACTACACTGCTACTGCTGCTACTGCTATTGCTACTGGAATCACTATCACTGCTACTATCACTACATTTTTTCTCATTGCTACTGGAATCACTATCACTGCTACTATCACTACATTTTTTCTCATTTTTATTTTTGGTTTTGCTACTGGAATCACTATCACTGCTACTATCACTACATTTTTTCTCATTTTTATTTTTGGTTTTGCTACTGGCTGTTTTATTTGCTACTGCAATCACTATCACTGCTACTATCACTACATTTTTTCTCATTTTTATTTTTGGTTCCATTATTATCATCATTTACTGCTGTTGTCTCCAAAGATTTTATTTGCCCATCTTTTTTCTTATCCTTTTGCCATAACTTATTCAAAAAATCACCACTCCAATTATCAACATTTCCCGTTTCTTTCATTTCATCATATCTCTTAAGATGATCTTTTTCAAGCTTCTTTTTCTTTTGTCTTTCTTTTGTTCACGATCATCTTGTCTCATTTTCTTTTGATCATCTTTTGATATCACATTCCTTTTGCCTTGTTTCAATTTAATCAAATTGCATTTTTCATTCTTCTTATCACTTTTATTGTTTTGGTGATGTTCTCGCTTATATATACCCTCTTTCATAATCATATTGGTATCTGTCACATCATACAACACCCCCATATGTTTAAAGTCTTCTTCTGCATTTTCACTGTTCTTTTTATCACTCTCTGATGGCTTGATATTATCATCATCAGCATCTGTCTTGAGATTACCACTACCGTCATTATTACCGGTGGTCAACGAGTCAGAAACATCATCAATGTTATTAGTAGTAATAGCAGCAGCGACTGTAATAACAGAATTAGCCGTAGTTCCATTTTTCTTTTGACATTCATTGTCATCATTAGCAGTAGCTCCATTTTTCTTTTGACATTCATTGTCATCACTTTCGGTAATGTCATCATCATCATTATCCTTATTTGTTGACAGCAACAATGGAGTGTTAATAGCTACTTTTTTCATTTCGTCGTCAATGGCTTTATTGTTATCATTATTACTTTTAGTAATATTGTTATCATTATTACTTTTAGTAATATTATCACCATTATCTTTATTTGCCGAAAACAAAGACGGAGTGTCAGTTTGAGATGTTTCTATTTCCTCGTCACTAATTATTAGATCGTGGTCAATTAGTAAATCTAGTGGTTGTGGTTTACTTTCAATTTCCTTAATTATAGCATCTGTATCATCATCCTTATCAATATGTTCCTTATCAAAGTCTATCTTTCTCTTAACTTTTCTCGCCTTATTCTCAAGGTCTAGCTGCATATCATATTTTTCCACACAAGAACAGGATTCTTTTTCATTCGTTTTATATTGGTCAAGCACTACTTCCAAAATTTTTATCAATCCTGATTCTTTTTCATTTATCTTCTTATATTGTTTAACAAACAAATTCAGAGAATTGTATAATCCATTATTAGTAATCATCTTCTTCACTACATTAGGATAACAGCAATTATCTTTTTCTTCTTGATCGTCTCGTTGCTGATTTTCCTTCTGCTGTTGCTGCTTGTCTTCTTGTTGTTGTTTCTTCTGGTATTCCATATATTTATCAAGAGATGTTTCATACGACTCTTCTCATATTGATAAGGTTGTGATGATATTGGTAGTTCTGTTGTCTGTCATGTTGTTGATGACGATTATTATACTGATGATACGGTTGTCGTTGCTTATTCGTATGATAAGGTGGAGGATGGTGGTTGTGATAATTATAGTTAGGATAGGATCTTGTCTGATATCCTTTATATTTTCTAAATGTATTACCGTGTCTATACTGCTGTGCTGATGAACGCGACGACGACGATGATTGTGATGGTGGTGGTGGTGGTGGTGATGGTGGTGGTAGTAGCTGCTGCTGCTGCTGCTGTTGCTGCTGAACGTTACATGTTGTAGGAATAGGATATGTCCTATTTGACTCTATGGTTGAGATATGTTGTTCGTGATTACTGTAAGGATCTCGTCGTCGTCGGTCATCCAATATACTACCACCGTCATCATTTCTACTGCTGCTGCCACCACCACCTGCGTTTCTGCTGCTGCTGCTGCTAAAAATTCGACGACGATTACTTCCACTCATCCTTATACTAGTTGTCTCCTAGAAAAAAAAAATATATATACATATAAATATATATATGCGTGTAATTATAAATAACAAATATATATATATGTATGTATATGTGTATATATATATATGTATGTATATACAATATTACCGTAATGTGATTACATACCGTAACGTAAAAATCGTCAATATAATGACAACTATTCGACTCACAAAGAATATTTTTATATATTCTCTCGAATGTGATAGGACGAGTATATAACTTTTAAAATATCGTCGACTCACTTTTATATATTCTCTTGAATGTGATAGGATGAGTATATATATATATTATTTCTTTCGTTTTCATTGCTCACTATAAGGATACATTTTTATTTCCAAAAAAAAAACTTGGTTTGAACCAGATCACTACTATTTTTGATCGTATAAATCAGTTTATGATATTATTTTATTATATTGTATTTTTCTCTGTAGTATTAAAACCAACACCCAAACTCGCTGGCTTTCCTCTCACGAAGGGTTACGAGTTGTATTTCAGATATATTGTCACCTTCAAGAATATCATCGTTAATGCTAGCTGTTACAAAAATCGTTTTTTTTTGTGGACTTTTTAATTTTTGACGAAATTCTTCTTCGATACCAAACATAATAACATGTAGAATATTCGATGTGTCGTAATCGCTGCCACCCGATAAGATGAAATTTTCACTATTCCTCGCATGATACGATTTTTCAATAACCAATATTAAATTTTTAAAGAAATCAGCCTTATCATCCATATTACCAGCATAGTTATGATGAGCCAGAAAGCCAGTAAAAGCATAAAAGTTAACCATAAGAATTGGTCCTTGGTGCCATTTTGTGACATCTGTTAGTCGCGCTTCTCCCGAAATGTGTCGCATTCGTTGTCTCACCCTTTCGACCAACATTTTTCTCTTTTGGCACCAACTACAATCGCAACCATCATTACTACATATACCCTGACGTTGACAAAACCTTTCCCAAGCGAGTTGTTTTCCCTGAGAGATACCCGCGGTCCACCACATACGGGTGGAAAAGATGAAGGTCGGGCATTGATGAGAATGTTTTTGACATTGTAGATGGGTTGTCCGTTCTTACAGAAGGACCAAAAATCGGTTGCTGTCGGTAAAAAGATGAACGGGTGACACCCTTTATGTTTTAACATTAATTCTTTATTTACTGTAAAATATATATCAGAAATATAATTATTTTGTTCTTCGGCGTTGATAACAATATTACTACTACCGATGCCGGTATCGCCACCATCATTTTCTTTTTTATATTGGTTTTTACTCAGAGCCAATATAAAAGGTTCGTGATTACAAATGAGCTTTTGCACAAAAGATATAAATGTGATGAGGTACGCTTCTTTCCAGGTTGGATGAATGTGAGGAGATAATAAAAATTCAAATAATAGTTTTAGTATGTAGTCGCTACATATATCTCGAACAGCAATTTTATAATCGTCGTCATTTTTAGGATAAAAATTTCCATACCCATATACGCCTTTTATTCGAAGTTCTAGCGCATGAGCTTCCGAGACGAGAGCGGGTTGTTGTGGTATCGTTTCCAAGATCGTCATCGTCTCGGTACACAACGGTATGTATTGCATAACTGTTGATATTGGCACGGTGCTCTTCACAGCTCCTCTGATAAGTCGACATAATACAGCATCTCTTATAAAATGCGAGGGGTGTTGCATGTTTGCATCTACATATTTTCAATGACCCTTAATAATATCAAGACAGAGGAGCGTCTCTTTTCGGTGACATTCGAAAAGAAGAAATATTGACCGAGATCTAGCATGTCTTTTAGAATAACCTTCCACAGATTGACGAGTCTATTGGTTATAGTGTCTTTGAGTACGTTATCGTTTGATGCGACAAAAAAAAATCTATAACATCTCGCCAAATTCTCTTTAATGCAACATCNGAGGGGGAGGGAAGGAGGGAGGGAGAAGAGGAGGAGGGACGGTATTGGAGATGGAGGGAGTGAGTGACAAAAGGAGTGGAGGAGGGGGATGAGGGAGGAAGAGAAAGGAAGAGATGGTAATGGGGGATGGGCAGGAGAAGGGAGAGGGATAAGGTTAGAGAAAGATGAAGGGAGAAAGAGAGGAGGTAGAATGGGAGAGGGGGATAAAGAGAAGAAGAGAGAGAAAGGAAAGCAGGAGATGGTATAAAAGAGCAAAGAAAGGAGGAGAAAGAAAATAAAGCAGAAAATTAGGGATGAGGGTAGGAGGAAAAAAAAGAGAAAGAGAGAAAATGGGGAAGAGAAAGAGAATTGAGAAGAACAAGGAGGGGAGCATACTGAAAAAAAGGAAAGAAAAAAAAATATTAGATTATGGACTAAAGAAGTGAAGAGACACTCGAAATGACCATACACGAAGAAGAGACAGAATAAAGAGATAGTTGAAAGTGGAAAGAAGAAGAGAAAAAGCAAAAAAAAAAAAAAGAAAAGAGAGAAATATAAGGAACTAAACAAGCGCATACAACAAAACAGACAAAAAGAAGATAACCAGACAGGACACTCCCCCAGACACAAAGACCTGGTTCATGAACATCGGGGTCAAGGGTCGAGGTAATCCCTCCTGTTCCTCTCGGCTGTGTCTCCTGTTGGAACGCTGAATATAATTTATGGAAGCATTCAGAACCGCCAGAATTCAGCCTCCCGCGTGTTCTATTTCGAGGACCTTTTGGTCTGCTTTCCTTTCTTCGGTTTCCAAGGGAGAAGCCTGCTGGGTTAGTCTCTCTCATTTATCTATCTGTTTTTTCTTTCTCAATCTGGTCTTCACCTGCTGGTTGTATATGCAAATGATAGCAATTTATATTATATTATTATATATATATATATATATATATATATATATAACTATATATATATATATTATATATATATATTATATATTACATATATATATATATTATTATTAAATATATAATATTATTATATATATATATATATGTGTGTGTGTGTGTGGGTGTGTGACTTGTTGTGGATCAGCTAGATGATGTGTGTGTGTGTGTGTGTTGTGTGTGCATTGGGATGTGTGTGTGTGTGTGTGTGTGTGTAGTGTGGTGAGGTATGTGTGTGTGTGTGATGTGTTTGTGTGAACCCTGTGTGTGACAATGTGTGTTTTGTGTGTGTGTATAAAAAAATAAATAATATATTATATATATATATATATATATATTATATATATATATTATAGATATAATATTATATATATATATATATATGTATATGTATATAGGTTGATATATGGTATATATATATATAACATATAATATATACTATATATATATAATATATAGATATATATATATATAATTATATAATGTTTATTTATATATTATATAATAATTATTATAATATATATATATATATATATATATACTATATAATATATATTATATATTATAATATATATATATATTATATATTGTATATATATATTATTACATATAATACATATATATCATATATATATATATATATATATATATATATATACATATATATATATATATATATATATATATATATATATATGTATGTATATATATATATATTACATTATATATATATATATATATAATGTGTTCTGTGTTGTTGTGTGTGGTGTTGTTGCTATGTAGTAGTGCTGTGTGTGTGTGTGTGTGTGTGTTGATGTGTGTGTGGTGCATGTGGTGTGTGTGTGTGTGTGTGTGTGAGTGTGTATGTATTATATATTACATATAATATATATATACTATATATATATATATATAATATAATATAAATATATATATATATAAATATATATATAAGATGTGTGTGTGTGTTGTGGTCGATGGTGTGTTGTGTGTGTGTGTTTGTGTGTGTGATTGTGGGTGTGTGGTGTGTGTGGTGTTGTGTATAATGTGTGTGCTGTGAATGCTTTTGCCGGTGTGTGTGTGTGGTGTGTGGTGTATATATGTGAACATGTGTGTGTTGTTATGTTATATTATATGTATGTATATAAATATATAATATAATATATATAATATATATATATAATATATATAATATATATTATTATATATATATTATATATATAATATATATATATAATATATATATATATATATATATATATATATACATATCTATACATATATAACATATATATCTGTAATTATATAACATTATATATATTAATATATATATATATATATATATATAGTATAATATAATATATATATATGTATATATATTTATATTAATATATAACTTATATATATATATATACATATCCCTCTATCTTATCTATCTTACTTCTCCTTCCTATCTGTCTACTATACTATCTGTACATGCAACTATCCTTAACCTATCTATCTGTCTGCTTATCTTGCTTTTACTCTTTAAACGGAGCAAGTAAACGAAAAAAACTGACTATTTTAGGGACAGAGACAGCAAAAGTGACAAGAAAGACAATGGAAAATAGCATACTGTCACCCTCCAATAAGGTCCGCACATAGGCCACATTAAACTATAACAAAAGTAGATAATCAAAGAGATACATAGAGGTGCCATTATCTATATAATCATTATTCCATCCATATCATTAATTCATTATCATATTATTATCATTGATCATTATTATTATTTTATTTATCATATATGATCATATCATTATTATTATCATTATCGATTATTATTATCATATTCATTATTATTATCATATCATGTATTATTTGTATCATTATCGATTATTATTTATGCATTATCATTATTATTACATATCATTATCATTATCATTAATCATTTAATATTATGTGATCATCGCGTCAAATAAATATACATTTTGATGAGGAATAATAGGGATAATAATAAAATGAGAATAATAATACTAAAAAGTAATGATCATTAATTGACAATAATAGGTTAGTAACACTGAATAATGCATACGGTATCAACCAGAGAGCAAGAGAATAATTGTCTACTGAATAATTAGGTAATGAAAATCAAGATAATAATAACATGATTATTAAGAAGTGTGATAAATATTGTTAATGGATTCACATGGTGATAACAAATTTGATACAAGAAAATGAGGAAAGTTACTATGAACGATAATTCAAAACATGTAGTGAACAAAATGATTTTAACTGATAAAAATGATCATGAGTCAAATGCATGGCTAATAATAACAATGACTTAAATATAGCAGCCCGTCATTAAACGATTATTGCCACACACTCCAGAAAGCTGTGAGATTCAGATAAAATTATAAACTCAGGCAAAATGATAATACCTCCCCTCATTCAATCCTTCTCTTTCCCTCTTCTATATCGCATTCACCCAAACATTTATATCCCTTCGCCCCAGTTTAGTCCCTTCATACCCCTATCCACCCTTGATTCTGAATAAACATCCCAATCAATTCTCAAACTTTTATAATTATCACTTTACCCAATGACTTATTTTCTCGATTATCGAGTTTTGCAGTGTGGCACACGAAGAGATTTAGCAACTCAAGGGACGTAGACCTTGAATTATAACATGACAAAACATTTGAGCTTACGATATAATAATTGGATTGGTTTCCTTGTAATTACTTATCTGGTGAGGACACAATGATAATTAGTTCGTGAACACATGATCGGACTACAAGTAAGATGCAAATTAACCCCGCGTAGCGTTAATTTTATTTCTGACTTCAGGCAAACCGGACTAATATGATAATTCATACGAAGTAATACTATTCACTACTTCATTGGATTAAACAACCAAAACAAGATCCGAATGTTAGACTAAGTATCATCTAAGAAACACCAACCATACCATGCCGAGCAACAGCCTGTCTTTACGCTAAAAATAAAATAACATATACAAATATAGTAAAAACTGATATGCAGTGACTAGGATAAAATAGCCAACAACAACACACACAAGGACACACAACCATCACAACACATCACCACACAACAAGCAGCTTATATATTAACAAAATCCTTAAAATCATATTTTCTTAAATCTTTGTTATTCTCCCCGGCTTCGTTTACGAGGCGTAGTTATTATATGATTGACCATTAATTGTTCACCTAACATTATATGGAATCCGCAATAAAGACGTTTACGTATTACGTGATGATGATTTATGCCCCGTGAAACGAGTACATCCAGTTGCGCGCGCCTACGTTAGATATATCGTTTACGAAGTCATCTATCATCTAACCTTACTATCCTCATTTCTCATTAGTACATGCTCTATATGCTGTCCGTACCGCATCTGGCTCCGCCGATATCTCTCGATTGTGCCTTTGTTGTGCGGTTAGGAGGTGTCAGGTCAGAGTTCATGGTGGTTGTCCAAAGCATGGGGATGATTGGAGGTTTATTAAGAGATGGGTGGAACTGATGTTTTTGTGTGGTAGGTTATGTGTCGGGGTTGGGTGGGTGGGGGGTGGCTGGGGGTGCTGATCGTGTGTCGACCTGTTGTGTGGTGTGTGTGGTGGTGGGTGTTTTGCGCAACAGCGAACATCCGTAAGCGCGATAAGGGCCAAGAATAGACTGGACACGAATATGACGCGAAGGCCTTTTTCGCGCTATTGCTTCGTCAGCAGGTGGCCATTAGGCAGGTAGGGCAGGTAGATTCAGTTCAAGTGGTAGATTGGGACTGGGAGTCGATGCGTAATCGCCACCGCACGGATCGTTGGTTCTCTGGAGAGTGGCCCGAGGGCCGGATGTGATTGAAACTGGATTTCTAAGGAGGATTGAGAACTCAAGCAGTATTTTACTTAGATTGATAGAATGCAAGGAAAGAGATGCGGATGGGTATCGCGGAAATGGGATGGATTGCAAGCAAGGGGCCAGATCAGCGGGTGGCCGACGAGAAGAACAAGCATGTTCGAGGCGAGGACACCTTTGTGGTACCAGTCCAAGATGGAGACGGCGCAGAAGAAAGAGAGAAAAGAGGGAAGGAAGAAGAGAAAGGATAATGTGAGTAGGGTGGATGCGAGCCGATGCGACCTCAGAAAATTGTGCTGACCGAGAATCGATCAACAAATTCTTGAGAGACAAGCTGAAGAGTTAGTAACAAGGGTGGCGTTAGAGCTCGGCCGGGCAGTGGTGTTTACATTACCTCCCCAGTCTCACTGTCATAATGTTAGCCAAGCGCATGTAACCTAAGTCTTAGTCTGTTAATATGTATGACTTCTGTGGGTGGCTATACCCTCTTTTTGTATGATTGAGTAAGGCCAGTGGCTTTGTGGGGGGTGGTTGCATAGCTTGGCGTGAATGCATTGCTGGGGTGTGTGCTGTGTGTAAAAAGAAGTAACAGGCTAAGTACCACTTTAAGTGCTATCGTATGGCGATTTTATGTCTGATGTTTTCTCGTATGCTGCCTCCCGGAGGACCGCATTCACGCTGGCCCTAGGCATTGTAAGTACCTTGTGGCTCTAACATCCTCGGGCTTCGGAAATACCGGGGTTTAACGATCAGGCAGCGAAGGTAGGCGGGGATATCCTGCCCTCTTCAAGCCTAGTTTTATTCAGCAAGCTCGTTCCTCTTGCTATGCCTATGTGGCCTGCGGGACCCGAGTTTATGAGTCGTATTCTTCCTTACCTTGACTAATGCGATTACTTTGGTGCCTATGTATAGTACTGTTTGTCAACAGGTAGCATGTTCATCTTGGGGGCATGCTATGCTGCTATAGCTGTCAATAGTTGCTCCGTTGAATCGGGTGCTGTATAAATGACAAGCTGTCCCTCCCCTCAGGGCACTTGCTTGGCTAGTGCTGACACATATATAATTTCCCAAATAATGCCATAGATACTGCAACCAGTATTCAGGCCTATGAAGCGTTGACAGAGACAGGGGTATCAAAAGTCTCGGACATAAAGGGAATGAGTGGAATCGGATGTCGTGTATCCTTTTTATGAGAGACAAAGCACAGGAGACGTCTCTGATAATGCCAAAGTATTGTGTTATTTCTAGGATCACACGGAATCCGTACCGAAAAACAGAAATAATAACATAGAGTGGACATATATACAATTAGTCTACAAAGTAGTAGAGATAAGATGCTGTATACTATCCCGCGACGGCAGTTATTTGATCATATGACATGCTTTCTCGTGTGCTGCTCGCTTAATTAGTGCACGCTAGCCCTATGATCGTCAAAGGATATTGATTACTAATTCCTAAATATGTTGAAGCATAAGAAACTCGAGAATTTCGATCATTTCATT
>NW_020869297.1:84750-102250 GCF_003789085.1 Penaeus vannamei | reverse complement strand
GCAGGAATGGGGGAGACGAGCACATAACAGGAACGGCAGGAATGGGGGAGACGAGCATATAACAGGAACGGCAGGAATGGGGGAGACGAGCATATAACAGGAACGACAGGAATGGGGGAGACGAGCATATAACAGGAACGACTGAATGGGGAGACGAGCATATAACAGGAACGGGCAGGAATGGCGGAGACGAGCATATAACAGGAACGGCAGGAATGGGGGAGACGAGCATATAACAGGAACGGAATGAATGGGGAGACGAGCATATTGGGGGAGACGAGCATATAACAGGAACGGCAGGAATGGGGGAGACGAGCATATAACAGGAACGGAGGAATGGGGGAGACGAGCATATAACAGGAACGGAAGGAATGGGGGGACGAGCATATAACAGGAACGGAAGGAATGGGATATAACAGGAATGGGGGAGACGAGCATATAACAGGAACGAGCATATAACAGGAATGGGGAGACGAGCATATAACAGGAACGGCAGGAATGGGGAGACGAGCATATAACAGGAACGGCAGGAATGGGGAGACGAGCATATAACAGGAACGGCAGGAATGGGGAGACGAGCATATAACAGGAATGGGGGAGACGAGCACAGGAATGGGGGAGACGAGCATATAACAGGAACGACAGGAATGGGGGAGACGAGCATATAACAGGAATGCAGGAATGGGGAGACGAGCATATAACAGGAATGGGGGAGACGAGCCAGGAACGGCAGGAATGGGGAGACGAGCATATAACAGGAACGACAGGAATGGGGAGACGAGCATATAACAGGAACGCAGGAATGGGGGAGACGAGCATATAACAGGAACGAGGAATGGGGGAGGAAGCATACAACAGGAATGGGAGACGGGCATATAACAGGAACGACAGGAATGGGGACGAGCACAACAGGAATGGGGGAAGACGAGCACATAACAGGAACGGCAGGAATGGGGAGACGAGCATATGGGGGAGACGAGCATATAACAGGAACGGCAGGAATGGGGGAACGAGCATATAACAGGAATGGGGGAGACGAGCATATAACAGGAACGACGAGCATAGGAATGGGGAGACGAGCATATAACAGGAACGACAGGAATGGGGGAGACGAGCATATAACAGGAATGGGGGAGACGAGCATATAACAGGAACGGCAGGAATGGGGGAGACGAGCATATAACAGGAACGACAGGAATGGGGGAGACGAGCATATAACAGGAACGGAATGGGGGAGACGAGCATATAACAGGACAGGAATGGGGGAGACGAGCATATAACAGGAATGGGGAGACGAGCATATAACGACAGGAATGGGGGAGACGAGCATATAACAGGAATGACAGAATGGGGACGAGCATATAACAGGAACGACAGGAATGGAGGAGACCATATAACAGGAACGACAGGAATGGGGAGACGAGCATATAACAGGAACGAGCATATAACAGGAACGACTGGAATGGGGGAGGCGAGCATATAACAGGAATGGGGGAGACGAGCATATAACAGGAACGGCAGGAATGGGGGAGACGAGCATATAACAGGAATGGGGGAGACGAGCATATAACAGGAAAGAATGGGGAGACGAGCATATAACAGGAATGGGGGAGACGAGCATATAACAGGAATGGGGGAGACGAGCGGAATGGGGAGACGAGCATATAACAGGAACGACAGGAATGGGGGAGACGAGCATATAACATGGGGAGACGAGCAATATAACAGGAACGACAGGAATGGGGGAGACGAGCATATAACAGGAACGGAAGGAATGGGGGAGACGAGCATATAACAGGAACGGCAGGAATGGGGGAGACGAGCATATAACAGGAACGGCAGGAATGGGGGAGACGAGCATATAACAGGAAACGGCAGGAATGGGGGAGACGAGCATATAACAGGAAGGCAGGAATGGGGGAGACGAGCATATAACAGGAACGGCAGGAATGGGGGAGACGAGCATATAACAGGAGGGGGAGACGAGCATATAACAGGAACGGCAGGAATGGGGGAGACGAGCATATAACAGGAATGGGGAACGAGCATATAACAGGAACGAGGAATGGGGGAGACGAGCATATAACAGGAATGGGGGAGACGAGCATATAACAGGAACGGCAGGAATGGGGGAGACGAGCATATAACAGGAACGGCAGGAATGGGGGAGACGAGCATATAACAGAGGGAATGGGGGAGACGAGCATATAACAGGAACGGCAGGAATGGGGAGACGAGCATATAACAGGATGGGGAGACGAGCATATAACAGGAATGGGGAATGGGGGAGACGAGCTATAACAGGAAGACAGGAATGGGGGAGACGAGCATATAACAGGAACGGCAGGAATGGGGGAGACAAGCATATAACAGGAATGTAGACGAGCGTATAACAGGAATGACAGGAATGGGGGAGACGAGCATATAACAGGAACGCAGGAGTGAGGGAGACGAGCATATAACAGGAATGGGGAGACGAGCATATAACAGGAATGACAGGAATGGGGGAGACGAGCATATAACAGGAATGCAGGAATGGGGGAGACGAGCATATAACAGGAATGACAGGAATGGGGGAGACGAGCATATAACAGGAACAGGATGGGGGAGACGAGCATATAACAGGAATGGGAATGGGGGAGACGAGCATATAACAGGAACGGCAGGAATGGGGGAGACAAGCATATAACAGGAATGGCAAGAATGGGAGACGATATAAACAGGAATGACAGGAATGGGGAGACGAGCATATATGTATAACAGGAATGGGGAGACGAGCAGGAATGAGGGAGACGAGCATATAACAGGAACGGCAGGAAGGGGGAGACGAGCATATAACAGGAACGGCAGGAATGGGGAGACGAGCATATAACAGGAACGGCAGGAATGGGGGAGACGAGCATATAACAGGAATGGGGGAACGAGCATATAACAGGAACGGCAGGAATGGGGGAGACGAGCATATAACAGGAATGGGGGAGACGAGCATATAACAGGAACGGCAGGAAGGAGGGAGACGAGCATAACAGGAATGGGGGAGACGAGCATATAACAGGAATGGGGGAGACGAGCAGAATGGGGAGACGAGCATATAACAGAACGGCAGGAATGGGGGAGACGAGCATATAACAGCGAGCATATACAGGAACGACAGGGAATGGGGGAGACGAGCATATAACAGGAACGGCAGGAATGGGGGAGACGAGCATATAACAGGAATGGGGAGTACTATAACAGGAATGGGGGAGACGAGCATATAACAGGAATGCGGGAGACGAGCATATAACAGGAACGTCAGGATGGGGAGACGAGCATATAACAGGAATGGGGGAGACGAGCATATAACAGGAATGGAGACGAGCAGGAATGGGGGAGACGAGGAATGGGGGAGACGAGCATATAACAGGAATGGGGGAGACGAGCAATATAACAGGAACGCAGGAATGGGGGAGACGAGCGGAATGGGGGAGACGAGCATATAACAGGAACGACAGGAATGGGGGAGACGAGCATATAACAGGAATGGGGGAGACGAGCATATAACGAGCATATAACAGGAACTGGGGAGACGAGCATATAACAGGAACGACAGGAATGGGGGAGACGAGCATATAACAGGATGGGGGAGACGAGCATATAACAGGAATGGGGAGACGAGCATATAACAGGACATGGGGGACGAGCATATAACAGGAATGGGGAGACGAGCATATAACAGGAACGACAGGAATGGGGGAGACGAGCATATAACAGGAATGGGGGAGACGAGCATATAACAGGAATGGGGGAAGACGAGCATATAACGGAATGGGGGAGACGAGCATATAACAGGAACGGCAGGAATGGGGAGACGAGCATATAACAGGAATGGGGGAGACGAGCATATACAGGAATGGGGGACAGGAATGGGGATATAACAGGAATGGGGAGACGAGCATATAACAGGAATGGGGGAGACGAAGCATATAACAGGAATGGGGAGACGAGCATATAACAGGAATGGGGAGACATATAACAGGAATGGGGGAGACGAGCATATAACATGGGGATGGACGATATAACAGGAACGAGGGGAATGGGGGAGACGAGCATATAACAGGAATGGGGGAGACGAGCATATAACAGGAATGGGGGAGACGAGCATATAACAGGAATGGGGGAGACGAGCATATAACAGGAATGGGGGAGACGAGCATATAACAGGAATGGGGGAGACGAGCAATAACAGGAATGGGGAGACGAGCATATAACAGGAATGGGGGAGACGAGCATATAACAGGAATGGGGGAGACGAGCATATAACAGCAGGAATGGGGGAGACGAGCATATAACAGGAACGGCAGGAATGGGGGAGACGAGCATATAACAGGAATGGGGGAGACGAGCATATAACAGGAATGGGGGAGACGAGATAATAACAGGAATGGGGAGACGAGCAGCAGCATATAACAGGAATGGGGGAGACGAGATATAACAGGAACGGAAAGGATGGAGGAGACATATAACAGGAACGACAGGAACGGAATGGTTGGAGGAGACGAGCATATAACAGCATATAACAGGAACGACAGGGAACCCAACACTGTATCTATAAAGAAAGTATATTTTATTCTGTTGCCTCGGGAGATCTCCATCAACAAGATATTGATATGATAGGAAGATTGCGATCATATTGATACCGAGAAGAGGATCTTTTCCTGAATATATATACAAGAAAATGTGTGTTGCTTTTAGTCTATCGGAATTTACTTTAACAGAGTGTTATGAACGGGGAAAAGACAGTTACGTGATGTCATAAAGAGAATACTAAAGCAATTATTAAGAGAAAGTGTATGTTTGATTGGTCAATTTATCGTGTATCACTCTCAACTTCATTGAATTTATAGGCAATTATTAAGAGAAAGTGTATGTTCAATTTATCGTGTATAACTCTCAACTTCATTGAATTTATAGGCAATTATTAAGAGAAAGTGTATGTTCAATTTATCGTGTATCACTCTCAACTTCATTTAATTTATAGGCAATTATTAAGAGAAAGTGTATGTTCAATTTATCGTGTATCACTCTCAACTTCATTGAATTTATAGGCAATTATTAAGAGAAAGTGTATGTTCAATTTATCGTGTATAACTCTCAACTTCATTGAATTTATAGGCAATTATTAAGAGAAAGTGTATGTTCAATTTATCGTGTATAACTCTCAACTTCATTGAATTTATGAAATCACAAAGAAGACATACCAAGTAAAGGATAGAAGCTAATTTTTTTCAACTCAACTACATCGTAAGTGTACAGTATATACGAAATGAGGTGTAAATTGTAGGCCTAAGAATGATAACTTACTCTCATAAAAGACCATAACGTAACAAAGTTCAGGTAGATACAGTGAACAGAAATAAGAGAAATATATACTGCGCGATTTCGTGTCACATGACACCGAGCCAATGACGTGAAATATCCAGGGAAGGTAACACGAGTAAGATCCACAGGGAAATGTAACACCGATTTAACAAGGGACCGGTAACCATGGCAACGGTCGTTATAAACAACTTCCCAACCCGGTTGACTTGTTTACTTCGAAATATTAAAAGTTAGAAGCAATTTCTTGTAAATAAGTTCCGCTTAATTGCCGTGCTAAAGTTATGTTTCATTAGGATTCGATAAGGTTCTTGCTTGCTTCGATATATTACAGAAAACAGGAGTTAATAACAAGTGCAGTGTAACTCATTAGTTAGGAAATTTCTTTACCTGACTTCTTGTCGGATATGCTGTGTGTGTGTGCGTGTTTATGTGGTTTTGTGTGTTTGTGTGTGTGTGTGTACGTGCATGTTTATGTTTTTGTGTGTGTGTGTGTACGTGCATTTTTATGTGTTTGTGTGTGTGTGTGCGTGCATGTTTGTTTGTGTGTGTGTGTGTACGTGCATGTTTATGTGTTTTGTGTGTGTCTGTGCGTGTATGTGTGTGTGTGTGTATCTGTCTGTGCATGTATGTGTGTGTGTGTGTGTATCTGTCTGTGCGTGTATGTGTGTATGTGTGTATCTGTCTGTGCGTGTATGTGTGTGTGTATCTGTCTGTACGTGTATGTCTGTGTATGCATTTGTTTTTTACTCTACGTATGTGTGTCTATATACCAATAAGACTATAAATACCCTCCCACAAACATATTCATATCGATGTGTATATCTAAGCGTGCATCCGTACGTGCGTGCATCGGTTTAAAACAGTCTCCCGTAAAAACTGGCTTCGATTATTTAGATTGCAAAGCACGTACAGGGCGTGTAAAATACAGGCCATCGAGAAAGACGATACCGGTGCAACAAAATACACTTGCAGAGAGAGAGAGAGAAAGCAAAATACACTTGCAGAGAGAGAGAGAGAGAGAGAGGAAAGCTTTCTCTCTTTTCCTTTTCTTATCTTTTCCTCTGTCTTTTCTTGCTTGGATTTTTTTTCTTTTCTTTTTCTTTTCTTTATCCGTTTTAAGTGAATATGATATGTCTTTTCTTGCCTGTTTTTTTTTTTACTTTATTTATTTATTTATCTATTTATTTCTACCTTTTACTTCTTGCTCTTGCTGACTTTTGGGAGCGAAATGTTTGTTTTCATCGAGTGGTTGTGTAAATAATGTTATTTGTGTGATGCATGATACCAAAGCGTCGTCTGTTATTCGACAAAACACACAAAAGAAAAAGAAAGTTAAAACACTGAAATAATTAAGATGTTTCATTCCCAACAAACGCAAACGATAAAAACAAAAATAAATAAATAAATACATGTTTGAATAGATAAACAAAAAAAATTATACATCATAAGAATTTTTATAGAGCATAAGAATTATCATAATGTGATATAATAGTGATGATGCTCAACATAATTATATATATATCATGATGATAATGATAATGATAGAAAAAGAAAATGATAATGAGATAATGATATTGATAAAAATACAATGATTAAGATTATATTAATATATGATAATAATGATATATCATTATATTATTATCTTATTGTTATTTATCATTATTATAGTTATCATTATTATAATGACAATGATAATGATAATGATGATAATAACAATAGTAATAAGAATAACGATAAATGATAGTAATGAGAGTAATGATATTATTACTATTATTGTTTTTTAATTATTATTTTCATCATTTTTTATAATTCTTATCATTCATATTATTAATATCATTATCATTATCGTTATCATTTTATTACTATCAAAATTATTATCATTATTATCATTATTATTATCATTATTATTGTTATTATTATTATTACTACTACTACTATTATTATTATCATTATCATCATAATTATATTACTACTAATTCTACTACTACTGGTGATAGCAATAATGATAAAAATTATAATGATATACGATAGTCATGATGATAAAAATGTCATTCTCATAACAATGATTATAACAATAACCAGGATAATGACCGCAACAACAGTAACAATTATAATGATAATAATAATAATGATAATAATAATAATAATAATAATAATAATAATAATAATAATAATAATAATAATAATAATAATAATAATAATAATAATAATAATAATAATAATAATAATAATAACAATAATAATAACAATGATGAAAACAACAATAATGATAATAACAACAATAATAAAAACAACAACAAAGATGATGACAACCCAGAAGACACCATAACAACCCACACCCACAAACCGACTCCACATACCGTTTCGTGGTCAGCAACGTCGAACACCTGGCACCGCATAGCCGCCGTGGCACCAACTTGGACGGTGATCACAGTGTTGTTGTCAGTCATGAAGTAGGCGTTGGTGTCTCTCTGTGGCAGTTCTTCTTCGTATTCGCCGAGTAAGATGCTCGGGTCAGGCGTCCAGGCTTTAAAAAAAAAGAGGGGGGGAGGAGGGGGGGAGGGGGGAGGGGGAAAGAGATGAGTTTTGGAACGTTGGGGTGTGTGTGTGTGGTGTGGAAGGGGGTGTTGGTGTTGTGTTGGGGGTTGTGTGTGTGGGTGGGTGAGTGTGTGTGTGTGGGTTCTGTTGTGTGGGTTGTGTGTGTGGGGTTGTGCTGTGTGAGTGTGTGTGTGTGGGTGTTGTGTGTGTGTGTGTGGGGGGGGGGGTGAGTGTGTGTGTGTGTGTGGGTTTTGTGTGTGCGTGTGTGGGGGGGGGGGTGCATTGTGCGAGTGTGTGTGTAGGGGGGGTGCTGTGAGATTGTGTGTGTGTGTGAATAGGTTGGTTTCTTGTTTCTTTTGTATTTTGTTAATTCTGTATTTATCATGACTATTATTGTCATTATTGTGACTTCTTTTGTAGTTTTCATGATCATAATCACAATATTTTCTTATTGTTATCATCATTTTTTTACCATTGTCATTATTTGTGCTATAATTGTTATCATTATTTTCTTATTGTTATCATCATTTTTTTACCATTGTCATTATTATTATCATGATGAAATCAAATATATTGTTGTTATTACTATTAGTATGTCTTATTGTGAGAATTCTATTTTAGATATAACTATGATTATTATCTTTTTATCAATATTTCGAAACCCGAGTGACACCCTGTCTGCGTTCTCGACAAATCATAAAGTTTTTGATACCTAGTTAATTAATCATAAAGGAAGAATATTGGATTATTATTATTTTTTTTTTTTTTTTTTTTTTTTTTTTTTTTTTTTTTTTTTTTTTTTTTACTAGGGGAAACTGATGGCACATCTTGCGCGAGCTTGTGTATCTGGTTTGGATAAGCGTGTGTATGAGCGCTCGTGTATGTGTGTCTGTTTGGATATGTGTGTGTATGAGCACTCGTGTGTGTGTGTGTCTGTTTGATATGTGTGTGTATGAGCGCTCGTGTGTGTGTGTCTGTTTGGATAAACGTGTGTATGAGCATTCGTGTGTGTGTGTGTTTGTATATCCGTGTGTATGAGCGCTCGTGCGTGTGTGTGTGTGTGTTTCTGTTTGTATATGTGTGTATAAACGCTCCTATGTGAGTGTGTCTTTTTCTATATGCGTGTGAATGTGTGCTCGCGTATGTGTGTTGTGTGTGTGTGTGTATAAGGGTAGTGTTATGCACTATATCCATATAAACTCATGAATACCAACAAGAAATAACAAACTATTAAGACTTCACTTACCTACTGTGTTGAACCTGTGTTTCTCGCGGTGAGTCTTGAAGGAAATACGCGTCCAGGAGCGTCTGTTTCGCATGCTCACTGTGGGAAGGAGAAGGGTGTCAGGAAATGTGGAAATGGGAGGTAGATAGAGATGGAGAGGAGGAGAGGGAGAAAGAGAGAGCGAGAGAGGGAGAGAGATAGGTGGATAGATACATAGAGAGAGGGGGGGAAGGGGAGAGAGAGAGAAAGAAGGAGGGAGGGAGAGAGATAGATGGATAGAGAGAGAGTGAGAAAGAGAGAGAGAGAGAGATGGATAGATAGAAAGAGAGAGAGAGAGAGATGGATAGGTAGATAGATACATAGAAAGAGAGAAACCAAAAAGAATTTCCAAACCAAGGATTCGTATGAATGCTTCACATATAAATAGGGAAAAAATGTGTGCAATTTCATGTAATTAAGTGAGATTTCATTTTAAGAATATATAGTGTGAAATCATAGCATCTTCAGTCTGCAGTGTCGAATTTTATGCTCTCTAATATCTGGAAGTGTTCTGGATATATAGTCTGACCTCCCACCACCCTCTCTCTCTCTCTCTCTCTCTCTCTTTCTCTCTCTCTCTCTCTCTCTCTCTCTCTCTCTCTCTCTCTCTCTCTCTCTCTCTCTCTCTCTCTCTCTCTCTCTCTCTCTCTCTCTCTCTCTCTCTCTCTCTCTCTCTCTCTCTCTCTCTCTCTCTGTTTCTCTTTTCTCTTTTTCTCTCTTTTTTATCTCTTTCTATATATATATATATATATATATATATATATATATATATATATATATATATATATATATATATATATATACACATATATAATTGTATACCCATAGATAAACTGAATGACAATAGAGATGAAGTGACTCTTTCATATCAAGAGAAAACAGCATCCTCCTGACCCTCCGTCGAGCAATGAAATCACCTCTAACCGCGTCGTGTCTCTATCAACCTATTCTGATCCGATGAAGACGTATCACTCTGTCAGATCGCACGAGACTCGGTTACTCGGGGGGGTCTATTTTCCTTTTTTTTTGGGGGGGGGGGGTGTGGATGTGTGTTAGTGTAATATATGCGATGGGGGGGTCTATTTTTCCTTTTTTTTTTTTTTTTTTGGGGGGGTGTGTGGATGTGTGTTAGTGTAATATATGTGATGGGATATTTTTCTTTTTCTTTTTTTTTTTTTTTGCTGTGTGGATGTGTTAGTGTGATATATGAGATGTAAGGTTCTGTTGTTTTATTCCGTATTAGGTTCGTTTGTGTTTTTGTTGTCGTATTTCAATGAATGGGTGTTTATTAATTAAGATTGAAAGCTGGATATATATGGGAGAAATCTGAAATATTATGCTCTGGAATGTATTAGAGTTTCAATATTTGACAGTATCTTTCACATGACTTAGAAATTTGTTATATCCGTAAATCTTTAAAAAAAAATAAATAACTAATGTTTTTCATAGACTGCATTTCTTTGTACACGGCATGTAAAAGGATGCAAAACAATTTTCTTCAGGCCACGCAAGTATTATACATACATTTACGTAAATTACGGTAATGTTTCAGAAGCCTCATTAATTTTGCTCACAGGGGCCGTGATTTATAAAACTCTACGGTATAATCCCGCCACATTTCACTAATTCAGCCCAAGCAGAAACCTTCATTGGGCATCACTTTATAAATATAAATAAGTAAAGGGGCAGAGAAGCTCGTTTATAAATATGGATTCATGGATGGTTATTCAGATGAAATGGTGATTGTAGATTGAAAGCAGTAGACACAGACATACCATGTGATATATATAACTCGAGTTTAAGTGAATATATACATACGCACACACACACACACACAAACATATATATATATATATATTATATATATATATATATATATATATATATATATATATATATATATATATATATATATATATAATGTTGTATATATAGATACATATCAATAGCAAAAATGGGTGTGTGTGTATGTGTGTGTGTGTGTGTGTGTGTGTGTGTGTGTGTGTGTGTGTGTGCAGCATGTCCGTATGTCTCTCATTCTGCCCGTCAACGTATATCCTTTTATTCCCTCCAGAATAACCTTCCCCCTCTCCTCGCCTTTTATCGTCCTCAGAATCGTAAACCTTCTCTCTGATAAGTAGAACATCTGCGAAGGAAATCACAAGGATATTAAAAAAGAGAGACGTTTGCCATAACATCTTACTCGCCAGAGGATACTCGCCCTTATGACCTGATGTAGAGAGCTGCCCTAATGTGGTTCTGAAGAAAATTGCAAGAGTCGTAAATGATATTCGAGTGTTCTTTCTGATGAACATAATTGTAGCATTTAGCAATCAAGTTGATAAAGCAATCAATATCAACCTTATCAAATACATAAAGCAATTCTACATGAGAGAAATTCCTAGAAGCTTTAAATAGGGAAAATTTCGTCATCCTTAAGGCTCATTTTAGATCGTTCCCTAACAGGAAAATGTCAACAGTGACGTCGTTTATGGAGTAATTTGTCCCTAAGAAAATGACCTTCACTGTGCCTTCTGTAGTAGAACTCTCTATTAATTTTTGTCCTGCAGGTTAGTGTGTCTGTTTGAGATTGACGATTGACAAAGCATTTCCGTTTGTGACTGACAAAACATTTTTATATTAACTACATTTCTTGGGTTTATTTGAAGATATGGGGGCGTGGTTATGTTTTACTACTGTATTGAGTGTATGTTGACAGAAATTTTATTGATAAGAGTCTATGGCTATGCGAAGAAATAAGGTTTATCCTGTTATGGTTTTCCTGTAAATAGGACGTTGATAATCTATGATAATTTGATGGGCCGTTCCCTAGAATACGGTAATTCCAGCGTTGAATCATTCAGGATCTCCTTCCTCTCTCTCTCTCTCTCTCTCTCTCTCTCTCTCTCTCTCTCTCTCTCTCTCTCTCTCTCTCTCTCTCTCTCTCTCTCTCTCTCTCTCTCTACATACACACACACACACTGTATATATACACACCACACAATTTTTCTCTCTCTTTCACACACACACACACATATACACTGTATATATACACAACACACAATTCTCTCTCTCTCTCTCTCTCTCTCTCTCTCCCTCCCTCCTCCTCCCTCCCTCCCTCCCCCTCCCTCCTCCCTCCTCTCCCTCCCCTCCCTCCCTCTCCTCCCTCCCTCCTTCCCTCCTCCCTCCCTCCCCTCCCTCCCTCCCTCCCTCCCTCCTCCCTCCCTCCCTCCCTCCTCCCTCTCCTCCCTCCCTCCCTCCTTGTCTCTCACCCACATCCACACGAATACCGCCCCAACTAAGCTCATACGTAAGAGCATCGCAGAAATGGTCCCTTTCAGCTCACCATTCTGTCTGAGTAAAGGACGTTGCATCTGTCTCTTCACAGTCTTCATTTACATCGTGACGAGGCTTCCTTTATGTTTACGATTGAGCTTAGCACCTGTTTTCACTGAAATCTCAAATGAGAGGAACGAGAGGGTTTGTGTCTGTGTCTGTGTCTGTCTGTCTTTGCATGTTGAGTGTGTTTGTTTGGTTGGGTGTGTGTGGTGGGGGGATGGGGGGAGAGAGAGGGGGCGAATAATGATACATTATACAGTGTGTTTATATACGCCTTGTTAATGTTAACGAAGGTGAGAATTTGCACTCGCTCGTGTTGGTTCAAGAGGAATGGTTTATTGGTGTGAGTGAATGTGGTTTTGTTTTATTTTTGGGTTTATATTTTTTTATTATCAATTATAAATCTATATAATTATAGTGTCTGTTTTAATGTTTCGTTTTCTCTCATAATTAAGATTGCTTCATTTGCCATTTTATTTCAGTTACGTCATAAACCATATAATTATGGCTATCGTCAGTACTCTCATGGTTGCCACATCATCATCATTATCATTATTGCTATCATCTTTATTGTCGTATCATCATCATCATTTCTATCACCATCACTCTTGCCTTTGTTATTGTCTTGAAGAACATTTCCCAATTCATACTCGTGTCCATCGACTTCATGTGTCAGACAAAGGAATTATATATGCCCCCCCCCCCCCCCCCACACACACACACGAGCAGAAAGCGTGACAATGAAACATAATTTGCAAAGGAAATTGTCGTTCCCAGTGTGGACAATTCTTAACACACAATCTAACGGTACAAATTATAAAATATTTTGACACTGAGTTGAGATCACAGTGAATGGATATTAAAGGATGGCGGAAATGATAAATGTAGGTATAAAACAAATTTAAAAAAATGGTATAAGTAAAAAAAGGATTTTGTATCCAATTTTGACAGCGTGGCATTCTTTCATAGATCAGTTTCATTTCATAACGGTCACAAAATTCATTTCGAAATCCAAATATGATTTCTTGTACTATGAAATCTGATAGATATGTGATATGTGTTTAGTCTGCATTGTTTTATAATTTCAGAATCTTGTCGTATTTTCCTATTTGCAAATATGCATCTATTTTTTCTCTCTCTCCTTTCTATCTGGTTTATCCTTTGTTCCAGTTATTCATTTAAAACAATCTCTTTGGCCTGAACTGTCAATACTCCTGACATTTTGTTTTGCTTGTGTTAACAGGCATCACCCTTTCTTTGTCATATATATATATATATATATATATATATATATATATATATATATATATATATATATATATATATATATATATATATATATATATATATATATATATATATATATATTATATATATATATATATATATATATATATATATGTATTATATATATATATATATATATATATATATATATATATATATATATATATATATATATATATATATGTATATATATATATATATATAAATATATATAATATATATATTATATATATATATATATATATTATATTATATATATATATATATATATATATATATATATATATATATATATATATATATATATATATATATATATAATATATATATGTGTGTGTGTGTGTGTGTGTATATGTATATGTGTGTGTTGTGTGTGTGTGTGTGTGTGCATAATGATATATATAATATATATATATATATATATATATATATATATATATATATATATATATATATATATACCATCCGCCGGGCATGGCATGTACGTACATGCATTGCCATTGTGTGTTGAATCTAGTAGTTGTTTTTAATCTAGATGGCTCCACAAGTACTGTCACCGATGAGCCAATTACGCGAACTACCTGTCTAACATGTTTCCCTTTCCTTGATTTTCGATAATATTTTCTAATATCTAATATTGCTGTGAGTAATTTCAGTAACAATAAGTAATTATAATGTTTATAACAAAAATAACAATGTCAATATTGATAGCATTATTTAAAAAAGCGTTTTCCCGCTTTTTCAAGGAAAAGCTAGGTCGCAAGATCTACTAATTGACTCCTTTGTGGCTAAACATTGGCAGAGCCATCTATGTGTAGAAAGATTAACAAGCATTGCCAAACGGAACGCATCATTTTTCCGTCGATATTGGGATATATATATATATATATATATATATATATATATATATATATATATATATATATATATATATATATATATATATATATATATATTATGTATATATATATGTGTGTGTGTGTGTGTTTTGTGTCATATAAGATCAAAACCATTCTTTACGTCTTTTTTCGACATCTTAACGTTTCTTGCCAACTACTTTATTCACTTTTCCATCTTATCCTTTTCTCTTATAATCTACTCTCTTTCTTCATCTATCTATCCTGCCTTCTCTTTTCTCTCCTGATTTCTTTACCTTAGGAACTACAACCGATTTTATCAAACAAAACACAAGCACATCTTAAAAGACCTCAATATAGCCTTAACGTATCTGACACATGACACGCATCGCTTGACACTTACCACTTATTGCCTGACACGAATCACCTGACACCTGGCACTTGACGCATCAATTGACACTTATTACTTTATACTTGATTCGTAAGTGATACATGATGCTATCGCTACGTAGGCTCATTAACTATCATACTGTATGAATATTAAGGACGAGATGGAAAATAAGTGTCAAAGTGGCTGGTTATCAAGGAGATCGTAAAATACATTCGCGCATCCAAGGGCGGAATAAAGTGGAGAGAAAGTAATTAAAACAGAAATGAGAAAAATGATAATGAAAATACACAAGACATATATGAAAAAAAATGTTGAAAAAGGGTGATGTAATCTCTTCATTTCATAATTGGAAAAAATATCGTGTATATAATTTCATTTTTATTTCTTTTCCGTAATCTGTATTTCACACTAAGCCGACATATAGAAGAGAAATGAATATATGAAAGCACCCAAATTCGTTAGCATATAAACGAGCATGTGACAGTAGGTCGATAATTTAAGTGGAAAATGAGAGGGAGAAGGAGAGGGCGTGAAAGAGAGTGAACGAGAGAAAGAGAGAAAGGATAAGAAGAGAGAGAGAGAGAGAATGAGAGAGAGGAGAAGAGAGAGAGAGAGAGAGAGAGAGAGAGAGAGAGAGAGAGAGAGAGAGAGAGAGAGAGAATGAGAAAGAGGTTAAACTAGAGAGGAGAGGCAGACAGACAGGCAGACAGACAGACAGAGAATGAAAGATTGAGAGAGAATGAGAGATTGAGAGAAAATGAGAAAGAGGTTAAGCTAGAGAGAGAGAGAGAGAGAGAAATGAGAGATTGAGAGAGAAAATGAGAAAGGGTGAGAGAGAGAGGAGAGAGGAGAGAGAGAGAGAGAGAGAGAGAATGAATGAGTAAAAGTTGGGTTGTTTTGTGAGCCTGAAATATGTGTCCAGGTCCCAAGTTATTCAGAAAATGCACATCACAAAGTCCAAAGCCATATACACATCTATCTAAAGGTCGAGGTTTGAATACACATAAGGGTGTAGGCATGGCTGTCTATATATATATATATATATATATATATATATATATATATATATATATATATATATATATATATATATATATATATATATATATATATATATATATATATATATATATATATATATATATATATATATATATATATATATATATATATATATATATATATATATATATATATATATATATATATATATATATATATATATATATATATATATATATATATATATATATATATATATATATATATATATATATATATATATATATGTATATATATATATATATATTATATATATATATATATATATATATATATATATATATATATATATATATATATATGATATGATAATGATAATAATGATAGATGATAATGATAAATAATAACAAATGGTAATAAGTGATAATAATAATTGTGATGACAACAATGATCATAATGATGATAATGATAATATATGCTAATAGTAATGCTAATGATCATTGTAAAAATAATAAGATTCATTATTATTATTTTGATGACAATAATAATGATAGCAAAAGTAATAATATCAGTAATGATAATGATGGATAATGATGATAATGATAACAATAATGATAATAGTAATAATAGTTATAATAATACTAATAGCACTAATGATGATAACTGTAATAACAATAAGGATAATAATGATAATGATGATAATAAGAGGAATAGAAATAATAAAAACTGCTTAGTCAATTCACTTAATAATATTAACTTGAGATTGTCGTTCAGGAGCCTGGCCATCCATTTCAAACCACAGGTAGTGGCAGCAATGACAGTTTTATGGTTGCTTTAAAATAAAGTATCTTTTTACTGCTACGCTGCTCTTAACATTTCACTGGTCATTGCATGTCTGTGTAAGTTTGTGTGTCTGTGTATGAGTGTGTGTGTGTGTGTGTGTGTGTGTGTGTGTGTGTGTGTGTGTGTGTGTGTGTGTGTGTGTGTGTGTGTGTGTGTGTGTGTGTGAGTGTGTGAGTGTGTGAGTGCGGGTGTGTGTATATACATGGTAGTATTTATGTGTGCATGTCTGCAAGAGAGAGAGAGAGACAGAGAAAGAGAGAGAGAGAGAGAGCAAGAAAGAACGAAAGAAAGAGTGAGAAGAAAAGAGACAAAGAAAGATAGAAAAAATAAAAGTAAGAAAGGAACTAGAAATAAAGCAAAAAAAAAAATCAAGAGAAAGAAAGGAACTAGAAATAAAGCAAAACAAAAAAGAAAAGAAAAATCAAGATAAAAACCCAAAGACGAGAAAGAAAGATGACAGCTTTACGAACCAAAGCAACTTACCTCTTCATTCGTGACACTTATCCCACGTTTCACGAAGATGGCCACGAAATCGAGAATATTTCCTTATAGAAATTTGGTGGCAGCTTTGAGCAACTTTACGACTCACTGGGAAATACTGTTCGAGTTTCTTGGGTA
>NW_020869297.1:69750-74750 GCF_003789085.1 Penaeus vannamei | reverse complement strand
ATATGTGGCCCAGTGGGAACGAATCAGATGAGAGAGTTATGACAAGAGTATGTTCGTGATTTGATTCGCAGTCGGCTCGAGATGGAAAAACCTTTCGCCAGAAGTGCAACTGGCTTTTGTCTCCGATTAAGGCGAAAATACGCGTGTTTTCTATGTCAAATGTTATCCTAAAGGATATATTACCAAGACGATCTCCAAGGGCCGAGAGTCATATTTAACACCCTATTGTATAAAACATCAGTAATATCAAGATGTTCAAGTTGCTCACGAATGACACCCACGGAAACACACAATGACGCCTAACAAATACAATATACACGTCGTAAATAACAAATTAAAAAAATAATTAATCCAATAACACTCATAACTCACTACCCAACAATGACAGCTAACCACATGCGCCCACAGAACATCGTAACATACAGGTAAAGCACACGACTCGCAGAACGCAACCACCAAAACGCAGCCCTAACGCCATACCGCAAACCCTAACGTGTATGAGCCGAACAAAAGACTGAGCTCTTTACAAACAACATCCCAATAAGGCCTCGTAAGGAAAACAAAGGGGTAACAAGTAACCCTATTAACTACGCATAACTCCTCTCCCTCCCTTCTCCCCACCCCCCCTATTTCCCCTCGTCACTCCCTTCTCGTCGTTAAATGAGAATTACGGTCTTAAATCAAACTCACTCTGCTTTATGTGATCCTGCGACTCTCTCTCACGATTGACCATCAATTTTTCGTGTGTTGTGTGTGTGTGTGTGTGTGTGTGTGTATGTGGTATGTTTGTGTGTGTGTTGTTTTGTGTGTGTGTGTTGTGTGTTGATGTATAGTGCCTGTTGTGTGAGCTGTAGTGCGTAGAGTTTATGTGTTTGTTTGCTGCTATTGGTATTGCTATCTCTGGTTCTTGTTACCTGTCAGAGTGTACTTAGTCACTCTAAGTATGACAATTTACAATACATACTTATTAATAGTATACTTTTATGTTACCAGACATACAAACGAGAGAGAGATTATAAAAAAATTTATATAAACTATTAATATTATTAAACTTATAATTTTTCACCTTAATACTGATGGTATATAAGTATTATTTGAATGTAATCACTGTAGGCCTATCAATACATCCTATACAACATATAAGTTATAACGGTTATTTATGCTATAATGCTTAAATAAGGATAGACGCCTCAGTTATAGGCGGTGGAGCAACACTAGTACAGCTATAATATATTGTATATACCATTATCAATACAATGTTATATATATAATGAACCAAATATAAATAGTAAACCATGTAATAGTACCGAGCCTATATAAAATAATACTAACTTCTGGTAATACTAATTTGTGAAAAAGAACACTATATAACTATAGCGCTATTATTGTATTTATATATATAACATTATAACCACGATATAAATAATACAAAATATACATAATACATACATATGTTTATCTATTAATAATAATCATTATATATATAGTTATATCACTTATCTTAGGAGGTGTAGTATGATAGGTAGGGCACAAGTGATTAGAGTATGTAGGCATATTCATTGATATTTGGAGATTTAGGTAATGATATACAGATGAGAATCACAGCTACACATTATCAGCACGACATCCACACCACTCAGAGGCACATCGAGAGACACAACACTCAGAAAGACACATCCCTTCAAACACAAATAAACAATCACACGACACTACAACACACACACACACGCACACAACAACACACGCATCAACACACATTATCTACACTACATACAATCACAACATTCAATCACCGACAAACTACACTTAACAAAGCAATCACTATCCATCACATAACATATATATTATTATCAATGTGATTCCTATACTATTACCTATCACATTATAATATCAATCACTATATGTTACTATTATATATAATATAATATATATATAGTATATTATATATATACGTGCGCCAGGTATGACAGCATCTAAATCTGTTTACACTGTTGTCCAGCACATTTGAATACTCACACCCGATCAGGAGGTTCTCTAGGGCTTCTCACAATTTCCGCATATCCCTCTTATCCGCCATCCGTCCTCACATTCCACGCCCCCGCTAACTGTCACACTACGCGCATTCCCTTCTCGCCTCTCATTGTCGCAACCCCCGCCTCCCCCCCGCACCGACCCGCCCCCAAACAATCCTTACCCCCATTGCTTCGGCCAGGCCGCCCCCCCTTGCTGGTGTCTCCCCTCATCAGCTTCTCTCCCCGCCCTGGCCGCCCCCTCATTACCTCCACCCGACGGCGGTTTACTCACGTGTTCTCCGGTGTCCGTCCTTACCGTCACACTCAGCGACCATTGCCCCCGGGGCCCTCTTCTCTCTTCCTCTCCTCTCGCCCCTCTCCCTCACCCCTCGTCTCTCCAGCCCTCCTCCCTCCCTCTCCCCCCGCGCGCTCTCTGCAACATCCCCAGCCTCTCTCTCTCCTCTCCCCTGCCCCTCCGTCTCTCGCTCAGTCCACCGACCCTAGCGTTTAACCTCTACCTCCTCTTTCCCCTCCCGTCCCCTCTCTCTTCTTCTTGCCTTCCATTTCTCCCCTGCTCTCCATCTCTACCACCTTTCCCTCGTCTAACTTATACCTCCTCTCTCTTTCCGCCTCTAACTGCCGTCCATCTTCCTTAGCCTGCCCTAGACTCTCTCATAACAGCACGTCACATCACACCTCCTCCGTCGTACACCGCGCTCTCCCGGGAATACCTCCTCATTTCCTTGCCTTTTCCTACTCCGTCCCACTCACCGTCCTTGCCCTGTGCCGTGCGCGCCACATCGTCGTTCTCTTTCTTCCAATTCCCACACAGATTTACGCCATACCTGAGGCTCCTCCTCCTTATCGCACTGTTCCTCGTTCTCTCTCGCCCTGCCATGTCCACCTCGTTCCCGCCTCATCAATCTCACCCCCCCTCCAGTGTCCCCCTCGTTGCTCTCATTCCCACTACTGGAGAAGTCGGGATATTGGGATTGCTCGGTTGATAGTCTCTCGAGAACGTAGCACAAGAGTTGTCCTAATGACTATGAAAGTCGACCGCAGTGTAGCTTGAGGAGACTCTCTACTGGTGTCAACGTGTCTTGTGTGTGTATCTGTGGTGTACTTTTCATTCAGGTGCTTTCTTTCTTCAAGGAAGGTGGCATAGATTCTGTTGTGTGTGTGGCGTTGCGTTGTGATGTATGTGTGTATGTGTGTAGTGGTGGGTTGGTGGATGTTTGTGTGTGTGAGTTTACGTTACCTTGTGTGTAATGGGAAGGATGGGGTTGTGAATGAGTTGGTTCCTGTCTCCCTTTTCCTACGATGTTACTCTCTGTCGTTTCCGATCCTATCTCTGCCTGATGACGTATATCTTTCTTATCCTCATCCTCGTCTCTCTCTGGTCTGTCTATCAATCTGTCCTACCTGCTCTCTCCGTAAATCTGCCTCACCTCCTGTCTATAGCTGTCCTCTTCTCTCTCTCGTTTCTTGTCTCTCTCTATCTATTCTATGCTGATATTCTCGCGTCTCTAGAATCGCTCTATTCCGTTCCCTCTCTTCAAATCGATTATCCGCCCGCTACATACTTCCCTTCACTAGCACCTCCATCGCACATCCCTCTCTCCGGCTGTCTCTCGCCTCACATAGTTCCGACCGCATTATTCCATGGGAGAGAGAGGAGAAAATCAATTGAGGTAAATAGAATAGAATTAGAGTAAAATAAGATAAAATTATATATGAAACTTAAGGTAGTGAAATATGAAAGGGAAGATCGATGCAGGAGAAATACTATATATAAATGTGAGATGATAAAAGATTGATGGACGTACATCAGCACAAATGAGGAAAAGTTTACTCACGGGTGTTTGTATATAAAGAATATTTAGATAGACTGTATATCTTGAGCATAATACGAATTTATATAGATAAAACATCTTAGTGTACAGGTGCGTATAGATATAGTACACACACACACACTCATACATTCACACGACCAGTAGTTAGGCCACAGAACAAACCCAGCATACAAGACGAAAACACAACGAACAAGCGAAAAAGTATGAATGAGGTAGGGGTTGTAGGAGGGAATAAACACCTATCGGTAGCAATTAATAATATACCGTATATGTATACTATCATAATATAAGTGTAACTAACTGTATAATAATGAAATTACATATTATGTATTAATCACGTACTTATTACATATTATGGAATCTATGATAAGGTATAATAAAGTAGTCAGTTATGTTAATATGATATTATACTGATATAGTATGTAAAGCATTAATATATGTATACACACACAGCTATGTGAATACTAATACAGCAGAGCACACATTTAATCTACTATCATCTGACAATCAAAAGTTAGTACACAGCACACAACACTACACACACACACACCACACACACACACATAATAGTAATCTACTATAAAATCAAATATTATGTGATAAGATAGCCCTATTTATATATAATATATATATATCTCATTATATCACCATTTCTCTCACTGGAGAAATGTATCACTTATTATGTAATTCATTAATTTTAATTCATTATTCTAATATAATATAATGATTATCCTAATCTCATACGAACACCCTACAACCAGCATTATCCACTCTCAACACACACCACATCCTATTCTCACACATTCAAACCCAGCCCTGAGAGACACGTTGATCAACACACACAAACACACAGATGGTGACTAAGGATAATCCCTTGGTTACTCTAGTGGCTGGAAGCCCGTTGCCCAACATCGCAGCACACACAACACTATCACACACACCACGATCAATAATAGTATATATATCATAAAGGAAATAAGTGTCAATAATAATAACCATTGTATTTATATATATACACTTATTAATATTAATATATAGAAAGAAATACGTACAACAGTATACTGGGGTATATGATCCTATTAGATTATATATTGAAGATACATATTATCGTAGCTGGATTGGGTTTTTTTAGGTA
>NW_020869297.1:57250-59750 GCF_003789085.1 Penaeus vannamei | reverse complement strand
GCAATTGAAACGCGCATGTATCCCTGAACTGTAATGCCGACGAGCTTATCATTTCTCTAGTATCATCTATGTTGTTATTTTATAGTCAAGTGATTCCTTTTTTTAAAAATTGAAAAGAAATATAACATAGGATTGTTTCTTTGTCTTTGTGAAAATCTGTGAAAGAAAAAAAAAAATATCGTTTGCAAATCTTCCCCTTTTTTGGTTGAACTCAAACGCTTTTCCTCTTTTTTAAAACGATCTTTTTTTTCGCCTAATAGATACACTTGTTCAACTATTACTCCAATACCTACGATGTAAATAGTCCTATATTTTCACACGACTCCAGTGCAGCGAAGATCCAATACCAGTGAAGATTTTGGAGTGATTTTCTCAGTCACTCTTTCAGATGAATATTCTGAGACATGACTTTACTGTATGTTTATTTTTTTTATTTGTTTTTTGTCTGTCTATGTACGTATCTCTCTGTTTCTCTGTCTATGTACGTATCTCTCTGTCTATCTGTCTTCTTTTCCACCTCCTTTAAACTCTCTCTATCTATCTATTTATCTCTCGATTCCCTTGTTTCTTTCATCTCTTCCATATTCCATCCCTCTGTACCTCTACTTATCTTTCTCTCTCTCTCTCTCTCTCTCTCTCTCTCTCTCTCTCTCTCTCTCTCTCTCTCTCTCTCTCTCTCTCTCTCTCCTCTCTCTCTCTGTCTGTTTGTCTGTCTCTATCTCACTCCTTTTATTTCTCTCCCTCAATCCCTCATCTCCTTCATCTCATCTCTCCCTCTCTCCCCTTACTTCTTTTCTCTCTTATTCTCTCCACCAACCTCTCTTTCTCACTATCTATTCTCCTTTAATTTCCCTCAGTTCCACTCCCTCCATCTCCCTCGCTTCCTCCCTCCCTCCCTTTCCCTCCTCCGTTCCATCCTCTCTCACTCCCTCCCTCTACCTCCTTTCCCCTCCTCCCTCCCTCTCCTCTCCAATCCTCCCTCCTCTCCCTCCTCTTCTCCTCCTCCTCTCCTCTCCTCTCCTTCCTTCCACTCCATCCCTCACTCCTCCCTTTCCCTCCATCTCTTCCTCCCTCTCCCTCCCTCCTCCCTCCCTTTGCTTACACTCCCTCCTCATCTTCTAGCCCCCCTTCCCCCTCCCCCCCTTCCTCCTCCCTCCCTTTCCCTTCTTACACTCCTCTCCCCTCATCATCTCCCCTCCTTCTCTCCTTCTTCCCTCCCTCCTCTCCACTCCCTCTCCTTTCTTACCCTCCTCCCTCCCTCTTCTTCCACTTCTCTCTCCCTCCCTCCCTCTTCTCTCGACGCCCTCCTTCTAGCCCCCCTTCCTCTCCTCCCTCCCCTCCCTCCCCCTCTCCTTTTCTTACCCTCCCCTCCTCCTTCTTCCACTTACCCTCCTCCCTCCTTCTCTCCGACGCCCTCCTTTCGCAAAGAAAACACCCCTTACCCTCCCTCCCTCTCTCTCTTCCACTCCCTCTCCTTTCTTCCCTCCCTCCCTCCCTCCTTCTCTCCGACGCCCTCCTTCGCAAAGAAAACCCCCTCACCCTCCTCCCTCTCTCTCTTCCACTCCCTCTCCTTTCCCCCTCCCTCCCTCCCCTCTTCTCTCTCTCTTTCTTACCCTCCCTCCTCCTTCTTCCCTCCCTCTCTTTCTTACCCCTCCTCCCTTCCCTCCTTCTCTCCGACGCCCTCCTTCCCAAAGAAAACACCCCCTTACCCTCCCTCCTCTCTCTCTTCCACTCCCTCTCCTTTCTTCCCCTCCCTCCCTCCCTCCTTCTCTCTCCTCCTTCGCAAAGAAAAACACCCCCTTACCCTCCCTCCCTGCTCCTCTTCCTTTCTTACCCGCCCTCCCTCCTCTTCCACTCCCTCTCCTTTCTCCCTCCCTCCCTCCCTCCTTCTCTCCGACGCCCTCCTTCGCAAAGAAAACACCCCCTTACCCTCCCTCCCTCTCTCTCTTCCACTCTCTCCTTTCTTACCCTCCCTCCCTCCTTCTCTCCGACGCCCTCCTTCGCAAAGAAAACAGCCCTGCAAGAACGCGAGCGAGCGACACACCACAAGAACGTGCATACGCTTGACTACACCCCCGCCCCCCCTACGTCAGCAGTACTGGTGAAACGTCGACAATACGTGGTAATAAATCAGAGAGAAGTCATAACTCTGTTAATAAAAATGATTAAAACTAATTAGCATTCCATTGTAACTCCTTTCGGTTAGGAGAAGGTTTTTTTTTTTTGTATGTTTTATGGTTGGAGTTGGTTATGTAGATTGGAAGGAGAGATTATTTATTTATGATTTTTGGGGAAATTCTTTTTTTTTGGGGGGTTTTGTGTAAAAATGTGTTTGGTTTAAAATGCGTTTGTTTAGGGCATCGCAACGGGGTTCGGCGAATTTTTTTTTTTAATTATTATTTTTTTTAATATAAGAGAGAAAAAATGCGATATCGAAGATAAAGGATAATTATTCTGTTCATTTGTTTGCATGTTCTAATACTGATCAATTTCAATCTAT
>NW_020869297.1:34750-52250 GCF_003789085.1 Penaeus vannamei | reverse complement strand
AGATGCCCTTTCATCATCTTTTACTTTCTTCAAGGTGTCTTTTTTTGTGACAAAAGTTTCTTTTCCTCTAAATTATTTTTCTTTTATTATTAGTGTTATTATTATCATTTCCTTCTTATCATTATCACTGTAACTATTTTTTCATTAATATCTTAATCATTATCATTATGTGTTATTTCTATATTTATCATTATCATTCTTATCATTATGGTTATTGTTGTTAATACAATTATCATTACTACTGCTATTACTAATACTGCTACTAATAATGATGATGATGATAATATTAATAATAACATTATCATTATTATTGTTATCATTATTACCATCGTTATTATCATTGTTATTATTATTATCATTAATGTTATTATTAATACTACTATTATAATAATTATTATTACTATTATTATTGTTATTCTTATCATTATATTTATTATTATCATTATCATTATTGTTATTACTATTATTGTTATCATCGTCATTATTGTTATCATAATTATCATTATTATCATCATTATTATTATCATTATAGTTATTGTTGATATAATTATCAATATTAACATCATCATTATCTTATATCACATTTATTACTATCATTAATGTTATTATTATTGTTATTGTTATTATTATTATTGTCATTATCATTATTTTATTATTTATTATTGTTATCCTCATTATTATCCTTATCATCAATACTGTCATAATCCCCATCATTATTATTATTATCATCATCGGCCTTATCATTATTATTATTTTCGTTATTATTATCGTTACTATCATTACTATCATAATTATCATTATTCTTATTACTATCATTTCTATTATCTTTATCAATACCATTATCACTATTATTATTAGTAGTAGCGGCAACGTTGTCATCATTATCATTTCCATTATTACTACCATTATTACTAATAACATTACTGTTATTTCTATCATTATAATTGCAATGATTATTATCGTCATTATCCTTATCATTATTATTATTATTATTGCTATTATTATTGTTATATCATATATTATCATATTGTTATTCATTATTATATATTATTATTATTATATATTATTATTATATTAATTATTATTATTATTATTATTATTATTATATTATTATTATTATTATTATTATTATTATTATTATATTATTATTATTATTATTTATTATTATTATTTATATTATTATTATTATTATTGTTGTTGTTGTTATTATTATTATTATTATTATTATTATTATATTTATCATTGTTATTATTATTGTGTTTTTGTTTTACTACTGCTATTATCATTATTTTTATTATCATTATTAGTGTTATCATTATTATCATTACTATTGTTGTTTTCTTACTATAAGTACTATCATTATTATTTTCATCATTATTTTTATGAATATCATTATCATCATTATCATTATTATTATTATCATTATTATTGTTATTATCATCATTATTGTTATCATTATTATTATTATCATTATTATTATTATCATTACTATCTTATATTATTATATTAATTATCTATCATCATCATTATTATTAATTATCATAATTATCACTATTATTGTTATTATTATCATCATTATTATCATTATAATTATTATTTTTGTTGTTTTGATATTATTATATCATCATCATCATCATCATCATCATCATTTCATCATCATCATCATTCATTCATCATCATCATCATCATCATCATCATCATCATCATCATCATCATCATCATCATCATTATCATCATCATCATCATCATTATCATTATTATTATCATTATTATTATTATTATTATATTATTATTTATTATTATTATTATCACTATCATTACTGCATTATCATCATTATCATTTTTACCACTATTATTGTTGTTGCTGTTACTATAGTTATTGTCATAATTATCTTTATCATTACTTTTATCATCTATATTATATCATAATTATCATAATTCTTTTCATCATCTTTTTCATTATCATTATTAATATCATTATAACCCTTATCATCATTATCATAATTTATATTATAATCCTGAACGCTTATATCATCAATGACACATTTATCATCATTGCAATATTATCATTATTATTACTGATATCATTATCATTACATTTATTGACTCTATATCACAATGAGTTATCAATATAACCTCAATGCTATCATGTAAGTAATTATCATAGTCTATATCAGTTATCAGTTCAATCTACTGCCATTTTCTTTAATGACGTCATTAAATACACTTTTGATTATATATGAATATCGCTCTTACCGAACACTTTATAAATATTTCCAGATCATAGCACTTTTATGACCCGAACGGCGCCGAATCCTGTGAGAAGGAATTTCAACTATTAATTTTATCGTTCGTAATAAAACAGCGTGAGAACTTCCACTCATTTTGAATATTTATCATGCCAATAAAAAAGGAGAGAGAAATAATGAATAAAAGAAATGGTAGATAAGGAGGAGTCTATTTTCATTCTAAAGTTTCGTATTTAAATTACAAAATATATGCTGAATATATCCTCTCCAAACAGGGCCAGCTTAGCATAAATAAACGGAACTTCTGTACATAAATCCAGCCGCCACACTACATCAGCTATATACATGTGTACCAAATACGACCATATGTATGATAATTACCACTATCGTTAGCTATGCGGGGCCGAAAAAAAGACACACATATAACTATTAAATGGATTCATTTTGAACTACTTCCTTCCCTCAGCCACACACACGCACACACATCCTCCTCAAACATAACTCAAATCAGCTGTAAATTAGTCCGTAATGCTCACATTATAAATGACCAATTAAGAGTGTATTGTGAGCCGTGAAAGGGCGGAGGGAGGCAGCCTGACAGCGCCGGATACCTGAGCGCATAGCGGAGGTCTCCCGCGGGCCGCGTCTGGCAACACTGGGAGCGCAGCGGACCCCCCGCCGGCCCTCAGACAAGCATTCACGCCGCGGCTCCGGGTCCCCGTCTGCCTTCCAGGTGGTCCGGCCTTCTGCTGTCACTCTCTCTTTGTTACCTGCGCGAAGGAGGCTCGCCTGTCACCTCTCCAAGCCTGCTAATGATGTTTGGATATCACTCAGGCGATTGACAAACTAGAAGTTGTTTGGCGATCGCTCGGAGGACCGCGGTTGTTGACGCTCCGCCGGGCCGCCGCCTCCGCGCGAGAAATTGTTATGATAGGCTGACCTCCGCGTCAAAGCAGGGTGTAAAAATGGTGAAAGGTTTCATTTAGGCGTATTTACACTGCAAACAGCATCGCGACACGGTGCGGATCGCCGGGGAGGCTATCACGCCGCCAACAATGTGGTATCAAATTATTCCCTCAGAGGAGAGATAAAGAATGACATTTGCATCGGCTCCCCCGCGCACATTCCTCTCCGTCGCGGCTTCGTTGTAGACCTTGCGCTTCGAAATTCCAAAACCATCAACCGAGTCTCAAAACCATCGAATTTAAGAACACATTTCCCCCCAGAAACTTTTATTTTAAACACACAGATACACACAAAAAACTACATAAATAAACAGATACACAAAATCTCGAAGAAGGAAAAAAAATACACCAACACGTAAATATAGAATTCGCGCCCAAAGACGTCGCTGGGCCGAGGCGGCAGTCAGATATATCACCTGATGTGGGTGCCGGAGTGTGACGTCACAGCGCTGAAGACGACGGGAGGGGGGAGGGGGAAGGGGGGGGGGGTGCCGGTCAGCTGGGACCCCACGCACTCTCGGCTGAGATCGCCTCCGACTCTCGTGTGTTACTGCCTTGTTATCTGTTCCTTGAGGTTTGTTGTATAGTTTCTCATTAGAATATATGACAATAAAAAATGCGATATTGATAATTGAGAAATGTTACGTTGCTTTGTTCTAGATTTGGGAAGAGACACCATAATAAAGAAATATGAAATACTGAAATACCTCTTTTTAAAAAAGTCATTTTGAAAAGGATGCACATTAAGAAGAAGAAGAGGGAAAAAAACATACAAAGCAACAGTGACAACATGATAGTTTTGTGAGTTCCTTAAAACACGAATTTTTGAAGAAGAAGAAGAAGAAGAAGAAGAAAATATACAAAACAAAAGTGACAACATGATAGTTTTGTGAGTTCCTTAAGAAACGAAATTTTAGAAGAAGAAGAAGAAAAACATACAAAACAAAAGTGACAACATGATAGTTTTGTGAGTTCCTTAAGAAACGAAATTTAGAAGAAGAAGAAGAAGAAGAAAAACATACAAAACAAAAGTGACAACATGATAGTTTTGTGAGTTGCTTAAGAAACGAAAATTTAACCCAAGGATGATTCTTTTCTTTAATTTTCTAGGCAGGGATTCCAGGCTAAGGCGTTGCAACTTGCAGGATGATGTTTGTCTTGATATTGCACAGTATTCATCACAGTCATCAAGCCAGTGTCGTCAGCGGAGCCGTCTCTGAATACTAAAATATATGATGGACAGTTTATTTATCCAGAATAAAATGTTGATTTTCCTGCGTGAGATCTGAATTGCTGTTTCCTTTTATTTAATGTATATGTCTGTCTGTGTGTATTTTTGAAGACACAGACACGCACATAGATATTTATGTATGTGTATGTGTGTTTGTGTATAGGTATTTATGCGTGTGTGTGGGTTTATATGTGCTTGTGAGTGTGTGTGTATGTATGTGTATGTGTGCATACTTATTTATGCGTGTGTGTGCGTTTATGTGCTGTGTGTGTGGTGTGTGTGTGTGTGTGTGTGTGTGCTTGTGTATACCTATTTATGCGTGTGTGTGTGTTTATGTTTGCTTCTGTGTGTGTGTATGTGTGTATGTGTGTGTGTGTGTGTTGTGTGTGTGTGTGTGTGCAAATGAATACGCACATATACTTACATAACTTACAAAAGGCTTCAAAAAGAAAGAAAATTGATCAAATACTGCTAGCCTTTTGACCCTTAAGGTTTTACTAACATTAGACAAGCAAAATCTTAAAGTACAAATATTTACCTTTACAATATCTTAAACAACAACACAGAAAAAAACAGAAATAAATCAATAAAAAACACAAACAAGCTAGATTAAACACAATTTTTAATCAAGGTTGTATAAAGAACATTTAATATAAGAATTACTTTTGATAACTTAACGTCTAAACAAGTAGGGAATTTATATAGAATACCCTACCCATTCTCTTGCCTTTACTCATCCCACTTTCTCCCTCTATTTCTCTCCCTGTCTTTCTTCTTCTCTTCGTCATCTCTTTTTTTCTCCCCCCCCCCCCCCTGACACGTCTTCTTTGTTGTCTGTTTTCTTCTCCTTCTTCTCCATCTCCTGTCCTCTTCACTTTCTTTCTTCCCTTCCTTCTCCCTCTCTTTCTTCTTTCCTATCTCTCTCCCTCTCTTTCTCCTTTCTTATCCTTCTCCCAACACCTTTTCCTCTTCCACTCTTCCCCCTCCTCTACCTCTCTCTCCCCTTCCCTTTTCTCTTCTCCTGTACCTTCGCCACCCCTCGCCCTTCCTCCGTTCCCTCTCCCATTTCCCCTCCTCTACCTCTCTTCCCCGATCACCTCTCCTCCATCCTCCTCCTCCTCTATCTCTCCCCAATTCCCTCCTTCCCTTTCCCTCTCCATTCCCTTCCCCCTCTCCCCTCCCCCACGACCACCTCCACCTCCCATCTCGATCCCCCTCCTCTTCCCTCTTCCTCTCCTCTCCCCTCCTCCCACCTCCACCACCTCCTCCTCCCCCCACCTCCCCTACCACTTCCCTCTCCCCCACCTCCTCCAACACCACCCCCTCACTCCCCTCCCCCCTCCTCCCCCCTACCCCTACCCCCAAGTCTTAGAGAAAGCACCACTAGCCCTCCCGACACCCAGAGGACCCCAGGCAGACAAAGGGCCCCTCAGTGTCCACCAGTGCCATTGGCAGGAGGGTCTGAGGCCAGGGAGTCAGAAGACCCCAAGAAGAAGGTGTGGTGTCATCGGCTATTGTGAGGAGCCGGGTAAGGAGGGATTGGAGGAAGGGGGACAGGGGGGAGAAGGAAAGGGAGACGGGGGGGGGAGGTGGGAGAGGAGAGAGAGAAGAGGAGGGAGAGAGGAGAGGGAGAGAGAGAGAGAGAAGAGAGAAGAGAGGAGAGGAGAGAGAGAGAGAGAGAGAGAGAGAGTGAGAGTGAGAGAGAGATTATGCTAAAAATAAGCTGTGTTTTATTAGAATCTTACAGGCATGTGCATAATCATGTGTATTTGTGTGTATGATATATGATATATATATTATATAATATATATATATATATATATATATATATATATATATATATATATATATATATATATATATATATATATATATATATATATATATATATATATATATATATATATATATATATATATATATATATATATATATATAATATATATATACATACACACACACACACACACACACACACACACACACACACACACACACACACACACACACACACACACACACACACACACACACATATATATATATATATATATATATATATATTATATATATATATATATATATATACATATATGTATATATACATACATAGATATAGATATTGATATACACACAGTCATCTTTTCTTGTGGTATCTCCTGTAATTCAGCCTATCCCTTTTTGTTTTGTCCTCCTTTTCTCTTATTGTCCTTCCCTCGTTTATTGTAATTTTCCTTTTCTCTTATCGTCCTTCCCTCGTTTATTGTAATTTTCCTTTCCCCTTATATTTCCCTCCAGCCATTCTCTTCTCCACCTTTCTCCTTCATTTCCTCCCCCCCCCCCTTCCATTCTATCATTTTCCTCCCCCCTTCCATTTTTCCTTCTTCCCCCTTCCATTTCTATCATTTTCCTCCTCCCTCTTCCTTTTTTAATCTTCCTCTTTTCCATTTTATCTTCCTCTCCCTATTCTCTCCTCCTTTGCATCTCACTCCTTCTTCTTCCACTCTTTTCCTCACCTTCCACTCATGTTTATGCTTCCTTTCCCATTTCTCCTCACTCCTCATGAATCTAATGCCCTCTCATTTTCTATTTTTATCCCGCCTTTATTCTCATGTTTTACTTCTCTCCTTCATTCCCCTTCAGCACCCTTACTTCCTCTCCTCTAACACTCATTCTCTCCTTTTCTCATCCTTTCCTCCTCATTTTTCCTATCCAATTCATTCTCCTCTCCATCCTTTCTTCGTTCTGCCTTCCTCATCTTCCACTCATTTCATTTTCCTCTTCCCTCCTACTTCCCCCTCCCCGTGATTTGTCTCACCTTCCTCATTTCCGAACTCACTCTGTCCTCATCGTCTCCCACTCCTCACCCTTCCTCTTTTTCATCTACTCTTGCTTCGTAGATCCTCAACCTCTTTACCTTCCTTGCTTCTCTTTCCTTACTTCACTCCTCTACCTCCTCATTCTCTCCTCATCTCAGCCATCTCCTCATTCCTCCCCCCTCTTCAGTCCCTCTCTTTCCTCATCCCCAACCCCCCTCCCTCATTCCTCCTCCTATATTCCACTTTCCTTTCTTCATTCTCTCCCCTCCATCACTCCCTTCATCATTCTCCTCTCCTTCCCCTTTCCTCATTCTCTCCCCTCCTCCCCTTCCTCCTCATCCTCCCCCCTTCCCCCTCTTCCTCACTCTCCTCCCTCCTCCCTCTTTTCTCATCCTCTTTCCTCTCCCCACCCCCTCTCATCCTCCCCCCTCCCATCCCCCTTCCTCATCCTCTCCTCCCCATTCCTCCCTCCATCCCCCCCTTCCCATCCCCCACCCCCACCCCTCCTCTCCTCCTCCCCCCTCCTCATTCTCCCCTTCCGACCCGCCCCGAAGAGCATCGTGAGGTCCTCTCGAAGCCACACCATCATCGGCCTTTGTGCCTCGACAATTGATGCCATTTTGACGCCTTAACAAATACGCCAATTATTATGAGCAACGGATTTCTGTGAGTCATCTTTCTTTCTCGTTGTGGGGGGGGGGGGGTGGGGAGGGGGTGGGAGTAGGGAGGGATAGAGGGGGGAAGGGAGGGTAGAGAGGGTAGGGAGGGGAGGGTGGAATGAAGGGAGGGGTAGATGGAGGAGGGTTGTAAGGGGTGGGGTTGTAAGGGGGAGAGGGAGGAGGAAGGGGAGGGGGTTGTAAGAGGTGGGTGGGAAGAAGGGGTTAGATTAGGGGAGTGAGAAAGAAAGGGGGGGTAGAAGGAGGTAGGGGGGTTTGAAGGAGGAATGGCAGATAGGAGGGGCTGTGAGGGAGGAAAGGGGGGAGATAGGGGAGGAGAGGAGAGGGGGGGTAAGGTAGGGGTGAGGTTCGTAGGGGAGTGAGGGAGTTTGAAGGGGGTAAGTAAGAAGTGATAGAGGGGGAAGGGTTGAGAGAGAGAGAGAGAGAGAGAGAGAGAGAGAGAGAGAGAGAGAGAGAGAGAGAGAGAGAGAGAGAGGAGAGAGAGAGGAGAGAGAGAAGAGAGAGAGGAAAGAGAGAGTGAAAAGAGAAAAAAGAGAGAAAGGGAAGGTATATGAGGGAGAGAGGCTAAGAAGGAGAGAACAGAAAAAGATAAAGAGGAGAGAGACGGGATAAAAATAAAATTAAAGAATAGTAGTAAAAGGGGAAGCTAGATAGATAGATAGATATAAATCGATAGTTAGACAGATAGATAGATAGAGATAGAGAGAGAGAGAGAGAGAGAGAGAGAGAGAGAGAGAGAGAGAGAGAGAGAGAGAGAGAGAGAGAGAGAGAGAGAGAGAGAGAGAGAGAGAGAGAGAGAGAGAGAGAGGAGAGAGAGAGAGAGGGAGAAAGAGAGAGAGAAAGGGAGAAGGGGGTCTAGGGAGTGGTTAACAATACGTGTGAAAAGTATATGTGGATTTCGTGATCTGCTTCGAAGCGGTTCTCGACTGTCATATGCGAGATGGCTTTGACACGTTGACATTTCTTGACATATTGACATAGGAAATAGCGCAAGAAGTGTATGGGTTATCTTACATTTTTTTTATATGTAAATGTAATTATACAATAAAGAGTAATAAATTCAATACAAGAAAGAAATAGATAAATGTGTTTGAACACACAGACCCATACGCAAGTACACACTCTCTCTCTCTCTCTCTCTTCCTCTCTCTCTCTCTCTCTCTCTCTCTCTCTCTCTCTCTCTCTCTCTCTCTCTCTCTCTCTCCCTCTCTCTCTCTCTCTCTCTCCTCTCTCTTCTCTCTCTCTCTCTCCTCTCTCTCTCTCTCTCTCTCTCTCTCTCTCTCTCTCTCTCTCTCTCTCTCTCTCTCTCTCTCTCTCCTATATATATACTATATTATATATATATATATATATATATATATATATATATCTTTTCTATCTATTTCATCTCTCTCTTTCATTCGCCTCTCTTTCTCTCTTAATACAAAAAACACAGACACCTACACACACACACACACAACACCACACACACACACACACACACAACACACACACACACAACAAACCTACAAACACACACACCACACACCACACACACAAACCTACAAACCAAAAACACACACACACACACACGCATTCACCTTCACACATCGCACCTGAGTGAAAGCAAAAAGAATTCAAAGTTCACGTGCGTTCTCTTTGTGAAGAACGGATCTTGAAGTGAAAATTTCGGGGTTGAATCTCGCGAAAACGTGTGACCATGATGAATGATGAGGCGGGTGAATAGGCCTACTAGTCTTTTCATAAGGCCTGATGGGTGGGTGGTGGACGGTGTGGGGTTGGTCCGGTGGGGGAGTGTGGCTATACCGTCACACCTGGGGGAGAATTACTGTCCGATGCTGAATAAATAAATATATGCAGCGTTTTTTTTTTCTCTCTGTTTGTCTCTATTCTGTCTTTCTCTGTCTGTCTGTCTCTCTCTCTTCTCTACTCTCCTCATTCTCTCTCTACTTTCTCGTCTTTCTGTCCTGTCTGTTTCGTCTGTCTGTCTCTCTCTCTCTCTCTCTCTCTCTCTCTCTCTCTCTCTCCTGACTTGCTATTGTATGTTCTGTCCTTTCTCTCTTTGTCTGTCTTGCCTGTCTCTTTATTCTTTTTCATTTATAGTATTCATTCTATCTATAATTAATCCACCTATCTCCGTTTCTCTCTATTCAACTATTCTATCTGATCTATGTCTTCTCTAACTATTGTTAGTAATATATCAGTCTATCATCTACCTATCTTTTTTTTATCTATATGCACCGCTCTGGTATGTGAGTGTGTTTGCGTACCGTGTGTGTGTGTACATGGATACATACTATATTATATTAATATATATATATACTAATATATATAATATATATATATATATATATTATGTATGTATGTATGTATGTAGTGTATGTATGTATATACTGTTATTATGCATGTGTGTGGGCTTGTGTGTGGTGTGTTTTCTCACTCACTCACTCTCTCTCTCTCCTCTCTCGTCTCTCTCTCTCTTTCTTTCTTTCTTTTCTTTCTTCTCTCTCTCTTCTCTCTCTCTCTCTCTCTCTCTCTCTCTCTCTCTCTGCTCTCTATATATATATATATATTATATATAGTATATATATATATAGTATATTATATTATTAGAGAGAGAGTAGGAGAGATTGAGAGAGAGACGAGAGAGAGATACAGAGATACAGAGACAGAGATATCAGAGAGAGGAGACGAGAGAACACAGAGACCCAGACAGACAAAAAACAGAGACAGGCACACCACACCACACACAAAACACACAGAAAGAGCTATGTGTATCATATCACATCTTCTTTTTCAAAATATCACCACGAACAGGGCATTCGTGATCCACCCTGATAACCAGAATCCTAAAACTCACCACTTTTTTTCCCCGATTAACGTAATCAGCTGAAACGGGGAAAAATTTTATATCCAAGATACAGACAGATTATATCCCAGATCTCTTGCACGTATCCTGCAGCAACGGAGAATTGTAAAATTATGGAATAATAAGAAGGACAAATAACTACGTGTATTTTATCATTGCAAATTTAGTTCCCATTCACTCTAAAACTAAAAACTTGGCGCCGGTGGCATATCCCTGCGCAAAGTCGATATTTACGAGTATTTAGCGCAAAGCCGCTACATTTAGCTCCAAAATTATGTCCTACCGGTGTCACCAATGAATCGTATGACTGAAAAAAGATGGGGAGAGGGGGCAGGAGGTGATGGTTAGAAAAGGGGGAAGGGACCGGTAAGGAGCAGGTAAAAGTTTGGGTGGGGGGGTTAACCCTTTAATTCGGTTCTAAGAGTTTTCTGTGTTTGACTCCTCTCCGCTTCTATTTCTTCTCCTTTTCTCCTCTCTCTCTCCCCTCCTCAACTCCTCTCTTCCGCACCTCTTTCCCCTTCTCACCCTCCCTTTCCTTTCTCCCCTTTTTTCCCCTCTCCCCTCCCTTACCCCCATCCCCTCTCCCCCCCTCCGTTCCCCCTTCTCCCCGCTTCCCCCTCCCTTTCTTTCCCTCTTCTCAACCCCCCTTTTCCCCTCTCCCCCCCCTTCTCCCATTCTCCCCCCTTCTTGTCCCCTTCTCTCACCTCCACCCCACCCTCCTTTCCATTTAATGAAACAGGGGTATGGTCATTCCAGTAGGTTCATTCTTTCACTCACATAAAAGATATTAAATTCCTTGTATAATTATTACAGTGTTATTAATCGAATTCTGTTTTCTTCATTTCGCTTCTGTCTTCTTCAATTCCAATTATTTACATTTTCTTTTGTTCTACCACAACATTTACTTTTTTCTTGTCACATTGCCTTTTATTTCTCTCTTTTCGATTAGCTAATTAACGTCATCTCTCCATCATTTTCTTTTTCTCTTCATTTCTCACTTCTTTTCTCTCACTTCATTCTTTCATTAGATTTATCTTATACTCATCCATCTTCCATCACCATCACTCCACGTAAGTATATATATCACTAATTATATTAACGTCAAATCTATTTTGCATTAACATATTCACTATAAAATAAAATTGAAAAGTGGACTCAGTAAAAGAGCATTACGATCATCCTTAAGATCCGCAACTATCACCTTCATACACAGATATACCACTAAACCAACTGCATGAATCCCCTGCCATAGAAAGGACAGGCAGAAGATCCTTTAAAAGAAAAATTCGCACACAACATCTTTACATAATCGCGATTCTGGCATCGACACCTGGCCTTCCCGACGTGCGCCAATCAGAGACAGCTTCGTTGAGGGATTGTTTAACATACTAAATTATGTAAAACCATAAGTGCCATGCGTCCAGATATTTATATGTCTACCTATACCCTATTGTATCAGACACCTGTAAAATGATATTGTAAAGTTAACAATTTTACCTTTGTAACTAAAAAACTTTACCTTAATAAAAACTTCTTTAATCATTATATTATTATTAATTATTATTATTATTATTATTATTATATATTATGTTATTATTATTTGTTATTTATTATTATTATTCATTATTATTATGATATATCATTGATTATTATTTTATTATTATTATTATTATTATTATTATTATTATTATTATTATTATTATTATTATATTATTATTATTATTATTATTTCATTATTATTATTATTGTTATATTATTGACCGGTCGAAAGTTAGCGAGCGAGGACGAACAGCATGTGAGGGAGGGAAAAGAGGGAGAAAAGTGAGGGGGAGATGAAGAGAAATAAATTGAGGAGAGCATTAGAGGCGGAATTTAATTGATGGGGGAGTTGAAGAGAAATGTATTGAATGGGGTTAGAGGGAGAGGTAGAAAATAATGGGGTGTGCAGAGGAAAGAGATAGGAATTGATGGAGAATTGAAGAATGGAGTAATTGGTTGGAGAAGATATCGAAGGGATAGATTAGTGATAGATGAAAATAAAGAAAATGAGGGAATAAATTTTGAAAATAATACAAATTGATACAGAGAGGGCAGAAAAATATCAATAGGATGGAGGAAGCGAAATAGATAGATGAAATTAAACGAAATAACGAACAAAGATATATTGAAGTAAAAAATTAAAGAATATTATATTGATTTGAGAGAGAAAAATATTACCAGGCAGCTAGTGGCGAAGAAAAGGTAACTGATGGAGAGATTAAGAAAAAAATAACGAAAAAATTAAAGAAAATATTGAAAATTAAGAAATAACTGGAGAATTTGAAGAAATGAAGAAAATGCAATTGTTGAAGGAAATAAATGTGTAGAGACGACGGAAAAAGCGTAAATAATTGAGTGAGAGAGAAAGAGAGAAAAAAAAGTTATTTGTGAGACGAAGATACAAAACATGTAAAGAGATATAAGTAGGAGCAAGGATTGGAATGGCGAAACAAATGGACGAAGAAGATAAGAAGAAGAGAAAACACATAGAATAGGAAGAATAGACGAGACTGACCAAAGAAGAAATGTGATACGGAAAGGGAAGACAAAAGAGATGATAATGAATCGGGATTGTGTGAGAGAGAGGACGGAAAAAGGAAAAAAGGGAAAAAGTGAAGAGATATAATAAAATTTAGAATTAAAGGGAAATAGAGGGAGGAGAGAGTAGGAAAGCGGAAATAAAGGAACGAATACTATGTCGGTGATGATCTTAGATGTTTGCATAAAATATTACAAACAAATTCTCAAAGCATACAGTAGGTCGATAGAGAAAGTGACACACACCCACGATTACCACCACACGGTGAGAGAGACATAGAGAAAACTTAGAATAGTCATAGATATATAGATAGATTGGAGAGAGAGAGAGAGAGAGAGAGAGAGAGAGAGAGCAGAGGAGAGAAGAGAGAGAGAGAGAGGAGGAGAGAGAGAGCAGACGAGACTGAGAGGGAGACTGAGAGAGAGATAGAGAAGAGGAGAGAAATAGAAATAAAAAGAGAAGAGAGAGCAGAGAGAGAGAGACGAATTGTGTGTGAGATACGAGGAAAAAGATGAGAGTGAGTGTGTGATGAGTGTGTAAAGTATAGATAGATAGAGAGTGAGAGAGACAGAATTGTAAGCATGGAGAAAAGGAGAGAGAGAGTGAGAAAAAATTGTAAGATAGAGAGAGCGAGAGAGAGAGAGAGACGAGAGAGGAGAGAGATGGAAGAGAGAGAGAGAGATCGAGAGAGAGAGAGGAGAAGAAGAGAGGAGAGAGAACGAGGAGAGAGAGAATGTATAAGATTAGAGGAGAGAGAAGAGATGCCAAACTTTAGACGGATAGTTACCAGTGAGTCTCAAGAACAATACCAATATGATGGATTCACTTTAGTTCTATTCTACCACTTTTACTGAAGAAAAACAACTCAATAGGCAATGTTATAGTAGCTCATGTTTTATTTATGAAAGAAGTTGTATAGTATATGGAATTAGTGGCGGCGACCGATATGAAAGTGTAATTAAAGATTATATAATCTTATAAATCTGTATAAGAAGCGATTTTTCATCTACATAATGTCGTCGATTTATTTTATTTACATTTGTTTGCATATCTCTCTCTCTCTCCCTAACAAAGCTGCATTACAACGACACAAGTAACTTCCATAATTCCCTCACAGTATATGCAGAAAGAGCCCCCCCATTCACACCAAACACACACACGAAACACACTCACACACACTACCACACATAGGCTCCCAACTCCCGCCGAACCAAAACCGCCTGAAAAAACACCACCACACCACCAAACACAGCAATCCACAGCACAACAGCATTAAGCCCCCGACTTTAACCCGAAACAACCGAAGTGATCAAACCTTATGCATACCCCCTCCCCCCCACCCAACCCACCAAAGACCTCATCACTTCCTGAATCATCACCACCCATCTTCATCACCAACCACACCGCAGCAGTATCAGGCATCGTCAACAGAATCCTTAGTGTCCGGTAGTAGTCTCAGTGGCTTGTGTTCCTTGACGTCAGGGAGTGTGCTAAGGTGAGGAACTTGGCCCCGTAACTAGCAAAGTCTCGGGCCTTCATGGGGCGTGAGGGGGGGGGGGTCTCTGGGGAGGTGGCGGAGGTGTGAGGTGGACGTCGGTTTACTTATGGTTTATACAAGGACGGGAGAGGTGTAACTGTTATAGTAGAGGGGAAAAGGACGGTTTTTTCCTATGTTTTTCAAGAGGTATAGAGGTGTAGGTGTTATAGTAGAGGGGAGAAAGACGGTTTTCCTATGGTTTCTCAAGAGGTGTAGGGGAGATAAAGAGAGAGAGGAAAAGAGATGGAATCGGGAGAGAGAGAGAAAGGAAAAAGAGGGAACGAATCTCTGCGATCTCTCTCTCTCTCTCTCCTCTCTCTCCTCCTTCCTCTCACACCCGCAGTTTTCCACACGAAATCATCTTCTTCTTCCTTCGACACATTCCCCTCTCCCCCTTCCCCTTCCCCCTCCCCCCCCCCACTTCCCCCCCACCGTCACAATCCTAAGGGAAGTGCAGAGCCATCTGTCGGCGGAGGAGGTTTTCATCCCAGGTCATAAAGGTCAGGTCAAGGGGACTCGCTGGCAACAGACAAGGCGGAGGCGGTCGACATAAAACGCTCATCAGCCACGCGTTTACGAGGTCGTGGAGGGAAGCGCCACGAGCGATCAGCCTTGGACGAGGACTTCTTCACTGCGTTATTGACCGCAACCTTGTGTGTGTTGTGTGTGTGTGGAGGCCGTGTGTGTGTGTGTGTGTGTGTGGCTGGGTGTGTGTGTGTTGTGTGTGTGTGGATGGGTGTGTGTGTGTGTGTGGCTGGTTGTGTGTGTGTGGAGGCCTTGTGTGTGTGGACTGTGTGTGTGTCGTGTGTGTGTGTGTGTGGGTGGGTGTGTGGTTGTGTGTGGCCCGTGTGTGTGTGTGTGTGACTGTGTGGTGTGTGTGTGTGTGTGTGTGCTTGGTGTGTTGGTGTGTGGAGGCGTTGTGTGGCTGTGTGTGGCTGTGTGTGTGTGTGTGTGGCTGGGTGTGTGTCTGCAGAGTTGTGTGCTGTGTGTGTGTGGAGGACCGTGTGTGTTTTGTGTGTGTGTGGTGTGTGTGTGTGTGTGGGTGTGTGTGTGTGGAGGTGTTTGTGTGTGTGTGGTTGTCTGAGTGTGTGTGTGTGTGTGTGTTGACTGAGTCTGTGTGTTATGTGTGTCTGATGGTTGTCCTGTATGTGTGTGTGTGTGTGAGGCTGTGTGTATGTGGATTGTCTGAGTGTGTGTGTGTGGTTGTGAGTCTGTGTGTGTTGTGGTTGTCTGAGTCTGTGTGTGTGTGTGGTTGTCTGAGGCTGTGTGTGTTTGTGTGACTGTGAGTCTGGTTGTCTGAGTCTGTGTTGTGTGTGTGAGTCGTGGTGTGTGTGGTTGTCTGAGTCTGAGTTTTTGTGTGGTTGTGTGTGTGTGTGGCTGTAAGTGTGTCTGCATGCTGTCTCAGTGTGTTTGTGTTGTGAATGTTTTTGTATGTTGATCGGTTGCGTTCTGCCAGTAGGATTCTCCGTTTCCTCTTTCTTTGTGTTACTTCTTTCCTGTTTGTCTCTTTTTCTCTCTTTTACCCTCCGTTCTTCCCCCTCTCTCTTTATATCTCCTTCAAGCATCCATATACAGTAGAATCTTCTTTCTTCTGTCTGTCTTTGTCTTCCCGGTGTCTGTCTACCAGTCTCATTCTCTTTGCCTCTCTCTCTCTCTTCCCTCCTCTCTGTCTCGTCTTTCTCTCTATCCCATTTATTTACTATGTATTTTTTTCTTGTTTATATATGTCTGTTCGTCTTCTCTCTCTCACTCTCTCTCTCTCTATCCCTCTTCTCTTCTCCCCCCCCCCTCTCTCTCTCTCTCTCTCTCTCCTCTCTCTCTCTTTTCTCTCCCTTCCCTCCCTCTGCATCTCCTCCTCCCCAGAACGAGTGGAGGAACAGAGCAACGAGGCAGCACCGAGTCCGGAGCAGAAACGATCGTCGAAGAGTCATCGCGCCGCCCAAGTGCTGAGAGAAAATGCCACAAGACAAGGGACTCGGGTGCTTGGAGACCCGCCTTCACCCAATACCAGCGAGGGAGAAAAAAGTGAGAGGAAAAAAAGTTTTTTTTCCGAGAGGGGAAAAGTGGAAGGGTGGGGGGAGGGGGGAAGGGGAGAGGCAAGGGAGCACCATATGCCTCGCTCTAGAGCTGTTCTCTCCCCCCCTCCTCCTTCCCCTCTTCCCCTCCTTCTCTCCCCCTCTTCCTTCCTTCCATAACAACGTCCCTGGCCACGATCCCTCTGGGAAGATTCAGCGCTCCTGGAGCCGATAAGAAAAATTGGTTCTATCAAAATGATAAAGCCTCTAATATCAGCGTAATCCTCCTTCTCCCCTCCCCTGACCTTCCCCTCGGAGCCCGGGAATCCCCCTCTCTATTAGAATCATTCAACATTATCGTTTCAAGCATCTAAAGCGTGAAATTTCCTCCCCTTGTCATCCTATTGTTCTTCTGCTGGCGGGGCGAGCGGTGTCGTCGTCGGGCGAGCGGGGGAAAAAGCAATCGTTTTTTTCCCCGCCGGCATACTAATTTGGGCATTATGCGAGGCCGGCATGAATTTGGAGAGGGGCGTTGGGGAGCGGCGTTGGGGAGCGGGCGT
>NW_020869297.1:0-17500 GCF_003789085.1 Penaeus vannamei | reverse complement strand
CCAATCCTGCATGACTCATCTCAGATCTTTTCATGTTCGCGATGTTGTTTGTTTTTGTTCTGTTCGTGTTCTTGTTCTCTGTTCTTGTCCTTGTTCGTTCTTGAGTCCGTGTGGAATGACATCAAAGAAAGTCCGTGTCTTCGTGTATTTAAGTGGATATACGTTTGCAGAGTGTATGGTGTACCGTTGTTGATATTTATTCTTTTCTTACTCTTCTCTCTCCTGTCATCTTTCTCTTTCTATCGTTTTTTATCTATTTCTCTTTGTCTCTGCATTTACTCTTACTTACTCTTCTCTCTCCTCTCATTTTCCTCTTTCTATCGGTTTTATCTATTACATTTACTTTACTTACTCTTCTCTCTCCTCTCATTTTCCTCTTTCTATCGGTTTTTATCTATTTCTCTTTGTCTCTGTATTTACTCTTACTTACTCTTCTTGCCTACTCTTCTCTCTCCTCTCATCCTCCTCTTTCTATCGCTTTTTATCTATTTCTCTTTGTCTCTGCATTTACTCTTACTTACTCTTCTTCCTTACTCTTCTCTCTCCTCTCATCTTCCTCTTTCTATCGTTTTTTTAATCTATTTTTCTTTGTCTCTGTATTTACTCAATCTATTTTTCAAAACTATGTTAAAGAGTGTGATTTTATTACCTTCGTTTCTGACTTTTTTTTACTATCGTTTGATTGATTGAAACTGAATACCAAAGGCAAAAGTTAAAAAAAAAAAAAGAAAAAAAAAATCATGGTACGCAATAATGTGATGGAATATGTAAAAATGATGTGCACTTTTACTTGTGTACAATCACGGTCTTGTACACATAAGTATAATTTTCATTTGAGGTAATTTTCTGTCCAGCTATCTACTTTCTCTTATTTATCTATCTGTCCATCCACATCCATGTATGGTATGTATGTATGTATGTATGTATGTATGTATGTATGTATGTATGTATGTATGTATGTATGTATGTATGTATGTATGTATGTATGTATGTATGTATGTATTCATGTATGTATGTATGTAGGTATGTATCTGCCTACCTACCTACCTACATACATACACAAGTATATGCAACCCCCCCCCCACCTCCCTCTCCCCACACACATAAAGCCAAACGTAAAAAAAAAAAAAAAAAAAAAAAAAAAACATCACAAACACACACACACAAACACACATTTCTCCGTATTCTTTTAACTTCATCTTTAAGAAAAAATATTCTCGGAAAGCTCCGTCAGCGGGAATCCCAGAGAGTCATAGCAGAGCCTCGAAAAAAAGTACAAGATCCTTCACACTGGAATTTAAGGGAGGCTGGAGAGGGGTGGGGGAGGGGACCGGGGGGAGAGAGAGAGAGAGAGAGAGAGAGGCTGAGGGATGAGCCAAAAAAAAAAAAAAAAATGATATATATATATATATATATATTATATGATATATATATATATATATATAATATATATATATATATATATAATTCTCGTGATTATACTGAGGATTATAGAGATGATAATTACGTAAAAAATTAATTAAAATCTGCTCATAACTTTTTTTTTGAGTTATCCTACTAACAAACTAACCAACTAACAGACTAACAGACGCTATCAATAATATAACTTCCTTGGCAGAAGTAATGATAGTAATGATAACAACAGTAATGATAATGAAATAATGATAATAACAGTAACAGTACTGAAAATGATGGTAACAATAATGATAGCAATAATGATGATAATAATGATAATGATAACAATAATGATGATAATAATAGTAATAACAATAATGGTAATAACAATAATAATAATAATAATAATAATAATAATAATAATAATAATAATAATAATGATAACAACATTAATAATAATAATAATAATAATGATCATAATAGCAACAAAAACAAGAATAACAGGTCATCCCCCTCACCACGATCATTATTCTTTGAAGATCACATTTCCTACACCTCACCCCTCTCCCTCATCCCCCCTCCCCCCTCCCCCCTCCCCCTCATCCTCTCAGCTTCGCTTCCCCCTTCCCTTCCCCCCCCCATACCCCTGCCCTCTCTTGAGATCGAATTACACTTTTGCCTGCAGTCACCCTACACCCTCCACCCCCCTCCCCCCTCTCGGCATCGAACACCCTCCACCCCCTCCCCCCTCTAGGCCTCGCTCACCCCCCCCCTTTGCATGCGAGGAGGATGGAGTGGTAGGGGGGGGGTACGATATGAGTCCTGTGCTTTATTTTATGATTTTGTTTGTTTGTTTGGCTTGAGTTATTTCTCTTTTGTGAAGGTTGGTATTTCAGTTTTTGGTATTAGTGTTGTGGTGAAGATGTTGGTATGGTGGTGGTAGCGATGTAACGAGATTGAGTTATAGTATCAGCGGTGGTAGTGATGGTAGGGAAAGAATATTCATATGTTGGTATCAATAATGTGGGGAAACGCATATCTATCTCACATGGTATATCAATATTGTAAGAAACGAATATTCAACTCATATGCTGGTATCAGTCGTGTTGAGTAACGGTAGGGAACGAATATTCATCTCATATCTTGGTACCAATAATAATAGATAGCGAATATCTATCTCAGATGGTGGTATCAGCTGTCGTAGATAATACCCCCTGACAATTCCTATAAGATGATGGTATCTGGTATCGCCTTCGGTAAATGATTTAGGATGATTGCACTGTAGACAGGGAGTTGGAATTTTGATAATGTAAAATGATCCTTATTGTTGGTAGAGCATTTCAGATAATGGTATATAATGCTACGGAAGTAAACAGGGAGATGAAATAATGGAAACCCATTTTGTGGATAGCGGATGCTGTAGTCTGACGGTGGTAGTTAAATGGTAGTTAATGGTTATCGAAAGCAAATATTAAAGAAAGTATACATGTATGTACTTGGAATGGAAGGAAAAAATACATACACAGATAGATAGATAGATAGATAGATAGATAGATAGATAGATAGATAGATAGACAGATAGATAGATAGATGGATAGATAGATAGATAGATGTATATATTTGGGATGGAAAGATAGAGGAAGAGGGATATGGAAATGGATTGGATTGAAAAAAAAGTATGACAGAGAAAAAAGGGGAAGGAGAGTGAGGGAAAAGAGAGAAGAAAGGAAAGCAAAATTTGGAGAGGAAGGAAGGGGAGATGGGACGAAGGAGTGTTGGAGTGGGGCTAGGGAGGAAGAGGAGAGGGAGACAGGGATAGAAACGGGAGCAGGGGCATAAAGAGTGATGGAAGAGGTGAGGGAGCGAGGGAGTGAGGGGAAGGGGAGAGGGGAGAAGGAGGGAGTGAGGGATTGAGGGGGAGAGAAGTGAGAGGGAGCGAGTGAGTGAGGGAGTGAAGTGAGGGGAAGAGGTGAGGGAGAGAGGGGAATGAGGGGAGAGGTGAGGAGGGTGTGAGGGAAAGGTGAGGGAAAAGAGGAAGAGAGGGAGAAGGGAGTAGGGAGGGAGGAAGGAGAACGGAAGAGGGAAGATGTAAAGGAGGAGGACGGAGTGAGAGAGAAGAGGAAGCAAAGAATGAGGGGAAGAAGAAAGAGGAAAGAGGAGCGAAGTGAGGAGTAAGTCGAAATGAGGGAATAAGGGAATAAATGGAATGGAGAAACGACAGAGGGAAGAAGCAAGAGAGCAAAGTGGGGAAGGAGAGAAGAGATGAGAGGGGAAAGGGAAGGGAGATGAGAATGAAAAGGGAAGCGAGATGAATGAAAAGGAAGAAGAGATGAGAATGAAAATGAGAGATGAGTGAAAAGGGAGAGAAGAGATGAGAATGAAAAAGGAAGATGAGGGGGAAAAAAAAGAGAGATGTTGGAAAATGGCGACGGGGAATGGAGGAAGGTAGGGCTGGGAGGAATGGGAGGGGGGGGAGAGGGGAGGGGGAAATCGAACGCCGATGACTCATTCCTCAAGTGGATGTCACTAGAAGGGGGGGGGGGGGGGAGGGAAGGGCCCTGGGGGGGGGGAGCCAAAGGGGTTAGCGGCACCCCAGGGGACGGAGTCGAGTGGAGGGTGGGAAGAGGAAGAGAAGATGAGAAGGAAAAAAAAAAAAACTAAAAATAAATAGAAAAAGAGGAGCAGAGAGGGAGAGAAACGCGTATGAGAGTCTAGCTTCCCTTTTGTCCCCGAAGTGTCCGTAAGGGTGAGTTTTCCTCCGCGCTAAAACAAGAGACATAATTTGCCTCGCATGCCCCTCCTCCCCCTTCTCCCCCTCTCCGCCTTCCCCCTCCTCCTACCTTCTCCTCTCTCCTTCCTCTTCCCTTCTCCCCCTACTCTTTCTTAGTCTCTCCTTTCCCTCTTCCTTCCCCTTCTTACTCCTACCTTTCTCTCTCCTCTTCCCTTTCCCCCCTCTCCTCTTTCCTAGTCTCTCTCTTCTTTTTCCCTCTTCCCTCCCCTTCTCTTATCTTGTCCCCCATCCCACCCCTCACCCTCATTCTTTCTTTCTCCTTTTCCTCCCCTCCTCCGCTTTCCTTCTCTCCTTTCCTCTCCTCCCCGTTCCCTTTTTCCTCTCTTTTCCCTCCCTTCTTTTTTTCCTCTCCTCCCCTTCCTCCCCCCCCCTCCTCCCTTCTCTCTCCTTTCCCTCTCCTCCTCCCTTTCCCTTTCTCTTTCCTTCCCCTCCTCCCCGCTCCCCTTTCTCTTCTTCGCTTTCCTTCTCTCCTTCTCCCTGTCCCTCCTTCCTTCCTTCTCCTCTCCTTTCCTTTTTCTCCTTCTCCCTACTCCTCCTTCCTTTCCTTCTCTCCTTCCTCTTCTTCCCTTTCCTCTCTCCTTCTCCCTACCCCTCCTTCCCCTTCTTCCTTTCTCTCCTCTCCCTTCCCCTTCCTCTTCTTCCCTTTCCTTTCTCCTTCTCCCACCTCCTCTCCTCACCCTTCTTCCTTTTTCTCCTTCTCCCTACCCCTCCTTCCCTTTCCTTCTCACCTTCTCCCTCTCCTTTCCTCTCCTCCCCTTTCCTCTCTGCTTCTCCTACCCCTCCTTCCCTTCCTTCTCTCCTTCCCTCCTCCTTTTTTCTAATCTCCTTCTCCCTACCCTCCTTCCTTTCCTTCTCTCCTTCTCACTCTCCTTCCTCTCCTCCACTTTTCTTCTCTTCTTTTCCCTACCCTCCTTCCCTTTCCTTCTCTCCTTCTCCTTCCTCTCCCCCGATTATCAGCCAGCGACGCTCGCGCCCCAAAAACCGGCCTAAGCTCCCCATTGTGCTCATAATCAAGATTTCCTCTGGACAATGAACGCGATCAAAACATTTTGATTATATAAAAAAAAGGAAACAATACAAATGATAATAGTGTCTGGGCTCTGCAGTTAAGCGGGTTAGGCTCGGTGTGGATATTTAAATGGATTTACTCCCGTGTTTATGAGGTGCGTGTCCTTTCGCTAACTGTTTTCTGTGTTTGCGCCGGATTACGCCGCTGTCCGAATGTGTACGGGAATTTTGTGACGGGGTTTCGTAAAAGGAAACTACGCATATACACACACACTCTTTCTCACTCTCTCTCTCTCTCATACACGTAGACACACATACACACTCTCTCTCTCTCTCTCTCGCATACACACACACATACACACACTCTCTCTCTCTCGCATACACACACACACATTCTCTCTCTCTCTCTTTCGCATACACACACATACTCTCTCTCTCTCTCTTCTCTCTGTCTGTCTGTCTGTCTGTCTCGTCTGTCTGTCTGTCTCTCTCTCTCGCATACACACACACATATATATTCACGTCCATAAACGCATTTTACCACGTAATCTGGGTGCATCGTGGATATTCACTTTTCTGCATTCCGCAAACCGCTGCCACCAATTTCCAGGTAGAAAAGCGGAGAAATGTTACAGCGTCGTTATCAAAAGAGGGCGACCGTGTGAGTTTTGGGTTTATGAGACTTTGGCAATAGTGGCCGCCTCTTTCTGCGTTGGAAAGGGTTAAGTAGTGAATTCGCGCAGGATAAGAGTTTGAATGAAACGCGTGAATGGCAATAAGAACAGGGTGATTTATGCTTTGAATTCGTTGCTGCGTCGTATGTTGTCGCGTTGTTCTTTGTTGTTAAAAAGTTTGTTAGCGATTTAGCTGTGTGGGTCGGAGATAATGTATAACCTCAGAAAAAAAAGAATGATAAATAAATAGATTTTTTTTTTTTTTTTTTGTTTTTTTTTGTTTTTACTTGTTTCTATCTACGTAGTCTGGAGGAAGATCTTGCAAAGACTCTTTCTAGTATTCTCTCTTTTATAGAAATGTATCCAATTAGAGATTGAGCACAATATCGCTTTCAGTTGTTGGCAAGAAAGTTCTCTTCAATGCAAGGCAGGGAAGAGAGAGATATTACCAGACATTGTACATTAAATCCGTGTTGGGCGAATGCCGCACCGTTTAGGCCTAAACAGATGCTTCTCATACGCATCTCATAAATGATAACTATGAAAGAAAAGACCAAATGAAAAGTGTTTCAGCGAGGAACCTTATTCATTTTAAAACATAACTGACGTTGTTTCTTTACTCATTGTAAGTACGTACTGAACCCTCTTTCGGTACACGCGTTGGCTATGGTGCCCAGCCCTCCCTTAATGTGCTGTACCTTCAGCCATCCATCATCTGATTTCTTTCTTTCTTTTTTCTTTCTTTTCTTTTTCTTTCTTTCTTTCTTTCTTTTTTGAAGTTTGGTCATGCAGAAAAATTTTCAATTATTCCGGGCTTCAAATTATTCTCAAAGTGTACACACTAAACTTGTATTTATAGAGTATCTTATTTATTTGTTTGTTTATTTTTTGTTTGTTTGTATACTTATTCATTCCATCATTTGTTTTCTTTATTGCTGCTTCCTGTTCATTTTCTTGTCTGATTTTTTTGTCATATTTTTATATACCTCTCACCTTTGATAATTTATCTATCTCCTTCCCCCCCCCCCCCCCCCATCATCATCATCCTCTTTTCCTTATCCCTCTTTTTCCTTCGAGATTTTCGGTTCCTTCTGGCACGAAAACCGAATCCGAACCAACATGAAGGCCGCTGCTAAATGCAACTTAATACTCGGAATGGCGTTTTCATTGTGTTTTCGTGGACCCAACTTTGCCTTTAAAAGTGCTTGGCGGATTTGGAAAAGACACAACGGAGAGAGAGAGGGAAGGGGGGAGAGAAGGAGGGAGGGAGGGGAGAGAGAGAGAGAGAGAGAGAGAGGGAGGGAGGGAAGGAGGGAGAGAGGGTGGGAGGGGAGGGTGAGAGGTTGGGAGAGAGAGAAGGAGGGAGAGGAAGGGGCGCGATTTGGAGTGAGAGAGAGAGAGACGAGAGAGAGAGAGGAGAGCACAAGTCCACGAGAGGAGGAGAGAGCAGAGGCAGAGGAGAGAAGCAGGATGACATGATATATATACAGTATCCATATATATAATGTTCGAATATAATATGTATTACTATCAGTGAATCAGTATATATATAGTACTATATCATAGTATCTACAAGACTATTAGTAGTCATAGTAGGCTGACGTAGTACTATTGTGTGCTGTGTGTGTGTGTTGTGTTGTGGGTTTGTGTGTGGTGTGTGTGCTGTGTGTCGTGGTGTGCGTTGTGTGTGTATATATTATATAGTATATATATATATAGTAATATAAGTGACTATTGATATATAATATAGGATGAGTGATGATATATAATGTGTGTGTGTGTGATTGTGTGTGTGGTGTGTGTGTCGTGTGTGTCGTGTTGTGTGTGTGTAGTCAGGATGTGTGTGATGATCGTGTCAGATATATATTTATCTAGCTATGATATTCGGGAATTCAGGATTCTAGAATGTAATATAATCGGATGATACTAATATAGGTAGTATATAAGTGTGATATATTATATATATATATATATATTATATAAGATATATATATACTATTATTATAATATATCATCCACTTACATAATATACTAGTGGTAGTACATATAGATATATAATGAAATCTTATATATGTGTCGTTGTGTGTGTGTGGCTGTGTGGTGTGTGTGTGTGTGCGTTGTGTGGCCTGTGTGGTGTTGATCGTGGTGCGTGTGTGTGTGTGTGTGGATCGTAGGTGTTGTGTGGGTCGGTTTGAGCTGCTGTGTGGATCGTGGAGGTCTCGTGGATGACTTGCGTATGTGTGTGTGTGGATGAGCAGAAGAGAAGAGAGATAGAGAGAGATGAGAGGAGAGAGGAGAGAGAGAGAGAGAGAGAGAGAGAGAGAAGAGAGAGGAGAGAAGAGGAAGAGAGAGGAAGAAGCGTGCCGAGTAGAGAGAGACGAGACGCCAGAATGAGAGGTGCGGGACAGGGGAGTGACAGGAGACGAGCAGAGGGTCAGAAACAAAGAGCAGCAACACAAACAGCAGGCTCAACGTCAGGCCAGGTACGATGAAACGAGGGAGGAGTACCCCGGCTAAAGGTACCGCACTGTTCAATGTTGATACAAGGCGCAAAGCGCATGTTAAAACACGTAATTGATATTGACAGCTCATTATTCAAGTACTCCTCTGATCTCTCTCTCTCTCGTTCGTCTCTCCTCTCTCTTCTCGTCAGTCCTTCTCTTCCTATCTGATCTACTTATACTGATCGTTCTATCTATCAATCCTAGTGCTCATTTATCTGCTTCTCTGGTCTCTCTCTCTCGTCTCCCTTCGTCTCTATCTCTTCTCGTCTCCGTCGGTCTCTCTCCTGCCTGGTCTCCTCTCTCTCTCTCTCTCTCTCTCTCATCCTCTCTCTCTCGCTCTTTCTCTCTCTCTCTCTCTCTCTGCTCTCTCTCTCTCTCTCCCTCTTCTCTTCTCTCTCTCTCTCTCTTCTTCTTCTCGTCTGTCTTCTGTCTCTCTCTGTTCGCTCTCTCGTGTCTGTCTCTCTGTCTCTCTCTCCTCTTTTCTGCTTCTCTTCTCTCCTCTCTGCTCTCTCTCCTCTTCTCCTCCTCTCTCCTATCTCTCTTTCTCCCTCTCTCTCTCTCTCATTCTCTTCTTCTATGTTTTCTCCTTACGCATACTTTCCCACACTACTTTAGTACCCCCTTTCCCTCCCCATCATCCCACATCACCCCCCCCCCCCCTCAGATATCCCACAGTATCCTAATTCTAATTTACTACCTTCCCTCTTTCTCCCTTTCCCCCTCTTTGCATCTTCGAATTAGCATCCCCTCCATTTCCCCTTTATTGGAATTTCTCGAAACTTTCCCCTTACATTTAGGGTCGCCCCCCCCTCCCCCCATTCCATCCTTCTTCTTCTTCCTCTGTTTCCACTTACCCCTATATTTTCCTTTCCCCCTTCCCTCCCTTTATCTTTCTCCCCTCTACCCCTATCCTCCGCTTCCCTTATCAGACATTGACTATCCTTCACCTCCCCCTACCTGCCCCATCTCATCCTATCCTTTCCCTTCCTTCCTTCCCCTTCCTTTCTACTCTTCTCCTCCCCTTCTCCTTCCTCTCATTTCCTTCTCCTTCTTTCTTCCTCTGCTCCCTCCCCTCCCTATACTTCTCCCTCTCCCTTCCATCCCTCCCTCCCCTCCCCCCCTCCCTCCCTTCCCTCCCTCCTCCTTCTCCCTTCTCTCTCTCCCTTCTTCTTTCCCTCCCTTCCCTCCCCCTCCCAACTATCCCTCCCCCCCTTCCCTCCTCCCTCCACCCGTATCTCTCCTCAGGTAGGCTTCTTCCAGCCTTTATTGTTCTTTCTAAAGTTAATAATGGCTTTTCAAAGATAATTGGGATCGTAAGATAATTAGAGGCTGAACTTGAAAAGATAACTTAGACGAACGGAGAAATCTTACTATAACGAAAAATAACTAATAAAAAAAAGAAAAAAAAGAAAAAAAGTAATATAGAAGATATTCGCTTTTTTTAAAGAAGAAAGAAAGAAAGAAAACAAAACTCATGTAATTTATAAGGTATTCGCTTTTTCCATATCATTAATTCGCAGTAACAAAAATCGTTAATCACAATTACAAAAAAAGAGAGATTAAAAAAAAAAACGCTTTCTTATATCCATTCACCTAATTGCTCACGAGAAGATAAGCTCATTATAATATGTAATCAGCCGGTTATCATTTTATAATTATGAACGAGAGGATACGTTCGCCAGGTAGGCCTTATGGCTCGTGGAAACTGAACGTCGGATAGGCCTACCCACCTGCAACGGTAATAATTGATGCAAGACACCCAGAAGTTTTCCTTCATAGGCCTATTGTCCTTATGCAAATGAGGGTGCTCGAACCGGGAGAAAAGGGATGATTATATTTGATAGCCAAATTAGTTGAAAATTCCGACGCAATTTAGGGAGAGATTTGAAAGGGTGATGGGGAGGTTGAGGAGGAGGAGGAAGAAGAGAAAGAGGAGGAGGAAGAGAAGGAGGAAGTTAGAGGGAGGAGGAGAAGGAGGAGGAGTTTTTAGGGAAGGAGAAGAAAAGAGGAAAAGAAGTTACAAGAAGAGGTAGAGGAAGAGGAGAAAGAGGGGGATTAGGGGTTGAAGATGGAGTAGGAGGAAGAGGAAAAGGAATAATAAAAGGAATTGGAGGAATAAGAGGAAGAGTAGAAAGATTAGGAGAAGGAGAAAGAGAAGGAGGAGTAGGAAGAAGAGGAGAAAACATTACATGAAGAGAGGAAAGAGGAGGAAATGGAAGAATTATTTGAGGAAGAAGAGGAGGAGATACATGAAGAAGAAAAGGAAGGGGAAGAGGAGGAGTTATAGGAGAAAGAAATGAAGAGGATAAGGGTGAAGAAGAGGAAGATAAGGAGGAGGAGGAGGAAACCTTGGAAATTAAATAATAATTATCAAAAGACGGAACAAATTAACAAGGCTGACTTAATGAAAGAATAAAGCTTTTTTATCCTTATTTATTATCAGATTTTCCCTTATTCTCTTCTCCATTTTCTTCATTCTCTCTTTCTTCTCTTTTCTTTATCCTGGTGTCCCTTTTTCCTCTCTTTCTCCCTCGCCCCTCTTTCTGTTCTTGTCTTTCTTCCCCTTTCCGTTTTTCCTCTGTCTCCTCTTTCTCTTTTTCCTTTCCTCTATTTCTCTCATTCTCCTTATTTCCCCTTTCCTTTTTTCTTTCTTCCTCCCTTTCCCCCTTTTCTCTTTTCCTCTCTTCCATCTCCCCCCCCTTTTCTTTCTTTCCATCTTTCCCTAATTTCTTTCTCTCATTCCATCTTTACCCTCTTTCTCCCTTTTCTCTCGCCCCTCTTTCTCTATCTTCCTTCTTCCTGACTATTTTTTTTCTTTCTTTCTTTCCTTTTCCTTCTTTTCCTTCTTACTCTCTTTCCCTCTCTCCCTCCTTCTTCTCTTTCTCACATTTACCTCTTTTTCTTTTTACCTCTCTCTCTCTCTGTCTCCCTCACTCTCTTCTCTAACATCTTTTCCTCCACCTTCTCTTTCTAATATTTTCCCTTTTCCCCTTTTCCCTCTATTCAACATTTCCCTTTTTTCTCTTCCACCTCTCCTCTCTCTTCTCTCTCTCTCTCTCTCTGCTCTCTTTTCTTCTTTCCCTTCTCAATCTTTCCTCCTCTCTGCTCTTTCCCTGCCTCTCTCCTCTTTTCTCTTCTCTTCTGCTCGTCTCTTCTTTCCCTCGTCTCCACTTTTCCTCTCTCTCTCTCTTCCCTCCTCGCCCTCTTTCCACCCTTTCCTCTCCTCTTCTCCTCTTCTCCCTCTTTCCGTTCCGTTCCCCTCTTTTCCCGGATACCAGCAACATACCCACTGGGGAGCAAAATAAACAGCTTTTCTTTTCCTCTTTCTCTCCCTTTTATTTGTGGTTCATTTATATGTATCTATTTTGCTTCCTTTTATTTCCCCATAGTACTTAAAAGGCACAACAGGCATACATGGTATACAACAGCATACACACACGTGCATAACGCATACACCACCACANTGTTAGGGCCTTTGTCTGCCTTTTGCGGTCCGTGAGTGTCTTTGTAGGGCCTTTGTCTGCCTTTTGCGGTCCGTGAGTGTCCTTTGTAGGGCTTTGTCTGCCTTTTGCGTCCGTGAGTGTCTTTGTAGGGGCTTTGTCTGCCTTTTTGCGGTCCGTGAGTGTCTTTGTAGGGGCTTTGTCTGCTTTTTGCGGTCCGTGAGTGTCTTTGTAGGGGCTTTTGTCTGCCTTTTGCGGTCCGGAGTGTCTTTGTAGGGCTTTGTCTGCCTTTTTGCGGTCCGTGAGTGTCTTTGTAGGGCCTTTGTCTGCCTTTTTGCGGTCCGTGAGTGTCTTTGTAGGGGCTTTGTCTGCCTTTTTGCGGTCCGTGAGTGTCTTTGTAGGCTTTGTCTGCCTTTTTGGCGTCCGTGAGTGTCTTTGTAGGGCCTTTGTCTGCCTTTTTGCGTCCGTGAGTGTCTTTGTAGGGCCTTTGTCTGCCTTTTTGCGGTCCGTGAGTGTCTTTGTAGTTTGTCTGCCTTTTTGCGGTCCGTGAGTGTCTTTGTAGGGGCTTTGTCTGCCTTTTTGCGGTCCGTGAGTGTCTTTGTAGGGCCTTTGTCTGCCTTTTTGCGGTCCGTGAGTGTCTTTGTAGGGGCTTTGTCTGCCTTTTTGCGGTCCGTGAGTGTCTTTGTAGGGCTTTGTCTGCCTTTTTGCGGTCCGTGAGTGTCTTTGTAGGGGCTTTGTCTGCCTTTTTGCGGTCCGTGAGTGTCTTTGTAGGGCTTTGTCTGCCTTTTTTGCGGTCCGGGAGTGTCTTTGTAGGGGCTTTGTCTGCCTTTTTGCGGTCCGTGAGTGTCTTTGTAGGGCTTTGTCTGCCTTTTGCGGTCGTGAGTGTCTTTGTAGGGCTTTGTCTGCCTTTTTGCGGTCCGTGAGTGTCTTTGTAGGGCCTTTGTCTGCCTTTTTGCGGTCCGTGAGTGTCTTTGTAGGGGCTTTGTCTGCCTTTTTTGAGTGTCTTTGTAGGGCTTTGTCTGCCTTTTGCGGTCCGTGAGTGTCTTTGTAGGGCTTTGTCTGCCTTTTGCGGTCCGTGAGTGTCTTTGTAGGGGCTTTGTCTGCCTTTTGCGGTCCGTGAGTGTCTTTGTAGGGGCTTTGTCTGCTTTTTGCGGTCCGGGAGTGTCTTTGTAGGGCTTTGTCTGCCTTTTTGCGGTCCGTGAGTGTCTTTGTAGGGCCTTTGTCTGCCTTTTGCGGTCCGTGAGTGTCTTTGTAGGGCTTTGTCTGCCTTTTTGCGGTCCGTGAGTGTCTTTGTAGGGCTTTGTCTGCCTTTTTGCGGTCCGTGAGTGTCTTTGTAGGGCCTTTGTCTGCCTTTTTTGCGGTCCGTGAGTGTCTTTGTAGGGGCTTTGTCTGCCTTTTTTGCGGTCCGGGAGTGTCTTTGTAGGGCCTTTGTCTGCCTTTTTGCGGTCCGTGAGTGTCTTTGTAGGGCCTTTGTCTGCCTTTTTGCGGTCCGTGAGTGTCTTTGTAGGGCCTTTGTCTGCCTTTTGCGGTCCGTGAGTGTCTTTGTAGGGGCTTTGTCTGCCTTTTGCGGTCCGTGAGTGTCTTTGTAGGGCCTTTGTCTGCCTTTGGTCCGTGAGTGTCTTTGTAGGGGCTTTGTCTGCCCTTTTGCGGTCCGTGAGTGTCTTTGTAGGGCTTTGTCTGCCTTTTTGCGGTCCGTGAGTGTCTTTGTAGGGCCTTTGTCTGCCTTTTTGCGTCGGTGAGTGTCTTTGTAGGGCTTTGTCTGCCTTTTTGCGGTCCGTGAGTGTCTTTGTAGGGCCTTTGTCTGCCTTTTGCGGTCCGTGAGTGTCTTTGTAGGGCTTTGTCTGCCTTTTTGCGGTCCGTGAGTGTCTTTGTAGGGCCTTTGTCTGCCTTTTTGCGGTCCGTGAGTGTCTTTGTAGGGCTTTGTCTGCTTTTTGCGGTCCGTGAGTGTCTTTGTAGGGCTTTTGTCTGCCTTTTTGCGGTCCGTGAGTGTCTTTGTAGGGCCTTTGTCTGCCTTTTGCGGTCCGTGAGTGTCTTTGTAGGGGCTTTGTCTGCCTTTTTGCGGTCCGTGAGTGTCTTTGTAGGGCTTTGTCTGCTTTTTGCGGTCCGTGAGTGTCTTTGTAGGCCTTTGTCTTTTGCGGTCCGTGAGTGTCTTTGTAGGGCCTTTGTCTGCCTTTTTGCGGTCCGTGAGTGTCTTTGTAGGGGCTTTGTCTGCCTTTTTGCGGTCCGTGAGTGTCTTTGTAGGGCTTTGTCTGCCTTTTTGCGGTCCGTGAGTGTCTTTGTAGGGCTTTGTCTGCCTTTTTGCGGTCCGTGAGTGTCTTTGTAGGGCCTTTGTCTGCCTTTTTGCGGTCCGTGAGTGTCTTTGTAGGGCCTTTGTCTGCCTTTCTGCGGTCCGTGAGTGTCTTTGTAGGGGCTTTGTCTGCCTTTTTGCGGTCCGTGAGTGTCTTTGTAGGGGCTTTGTCTGCCTTTTTGCGGTCCGTGAGTGTCTTTGTAGGGCCTTTGTCTGCCTTTTGCGGTCCGTGAGTGTCTTTGTAGGGGCTTTGTCTGCCTTTTGCGGTCCGTGAGTGTCTTTGTAGGGCCTTTGTCTGCCTTTTTGCGGTCCGGAGTGTCTTTGTAGGGCCTTTGTCTGCCTTTTTTGCGGTCCGTGAGTGTCTTGTAGAGGTCCTTTGTCTGCCTTTTTGCGGTCCGTGAGTGTCTTTGTAGGGGCTTTGTCTGCCTTTTTGCGGTCCGTGAGTGTCTTTGTAGGGCCTTTGTCTGCCTTTTTGCGGTCCGGGAGTGTCTTTGTAGGGCCTTTGTCTGCCTTTTTGCGGTCCGTGAGTGTCTTTGTAGGGCCTTTGTCTGCTTTTTGCGGTCCGTGAGTGTCTTTGTAGGGGCTTTGTCTGCCTTTTTGCGGTCCGTGAGTGTCTTTGTAGGGGCTTTGTCTGCCTTTGCGGTCCGTGAGTGTCTTTGTAGGGCTTTGTCTGCCTTTTTGCGGTCCGTGAGTGTCTTTGTAGGGCCTTTGTCTGCCTTTTGCGGTCCGTGAGTGTCTTTGTAGGGGCTTTGTCTGCCTTTTTTGCGGTCCGGGAGTGTCTTTGTAGGGCCTTTGTCTGCCTTTTTGCGGTCCGTGAGTGTCTTTGTAGGCCTTTGTCTGCCTTTTTGCGGTCCGTGAGTGTCTTTGTAGGGCCTTTGTCTGCCTTTTTGCGGTCCGTGAGTGTCTTTGTAGGGCCTTTGTCTGCCTTTTGCGGTCCGTGAGTGTCTTTGTAGGGGCTTTGTCTGCCTTTTTGCGGTCCGTGAGTGTCTTTGTAGGGCCTTTGTCTGCCTTTTGCGGTCCGTGAGTGTCTTTGTAGGGGCTTTGTCTGCAGTGGCTTTGTCTGCCTTTTTGCGGTCCGTGAGTGTCTTTGTAGGGCCTTTGTCTGCCTTTTGCGGTCCGTCCTTTGTAGGGCCTTTGTCTGCCTTTTGCGGTCCGTGAGTGTCTTTGTAGGGCCTTTGTCTGCCTTTTGCGGTCCGTGAGTGTCTTTGTAGGGGCTTTGTCTGCCTTTTGCGGTCCGTGAGTGTCTTTGTAGGGTTTGTCTGCCTTTTTGAGTGTCTTTGTAGGGCTTTGTCTGCCTTTTTGCGGTCCGGGAGTGTCTTTGTAGGGCCTTTGTCTGCCTTTCGGTCCGTGAGTGTCTTTGTAGGGCCTTTGTCTGCCTTTTTGCGGTCCGTGAGTGTCTTTGTAGGGCCTTTGTCTGCCTTTTTGCGGTCCGTGAGTGTCTTTGTAGGGCCTTTGTCTGCCTTTGCGGTCCGTGAGTGTCTTTGTAGGGCCTTGTCTGCCTTTTTTGCGGTCCGGGAGTGTCTTTGTAGGGCCTTTGTCTGCCTTTTTGCGGTCCGTGAGTGTCTTTGTAGGGCTTTGTCTGCCTTTTTGCGGTCCGGAGTGTCTTTGTAGGGGCTTTGTCTGCCTTTTTGCGGTCCGTGAGTGTCTTTGTAGGGGCTTTGTCTGCCTTTTTGCGGTCCGTGAGTGTCTTTGTAGGGGCTTTGTCTGCCTTTTTGCGGTCCGTGAGTGTCTTTGTAGGGCTTTGTCTGCCTTTTTGCGGTAGTGTCTTTGTAGGGGCTTTGTCTGCCTTTTTGCGGTCCGTGAGTGTCTTTGTAGGGCTTTGTCTGCCTTTTTGCGGTCCGTGAGTGTCTTTGTAGGGGCTTTGTCTGCCTTTTTGCGGTCCGGGAGTGTCTTTGTAGGGCTTTGTCTGCCTTTTTGCGGTCCGTGAGTGTCTTTGTAGGGGCTTTGTCTGCCTTTTTTGCGGTCCGTGAGTGTCTTTGTAGGGCTTTGTCTGCCTTTTTGCGGTCCGTGAGTGTCTTTGTAGGGCTTTGTCTGCCGGTCCGTGAGTGTCTTTGTAGGGCCTTTGTCGCCTTTTTCCGTGAGTGTCTTTTGTAGGGCCTTTGTCTGCCTTTTTTGCGGTCCGGGAGTGTCTTTGTAGGGCCTTTGTCTGCCTTTTTGCGGTCCGGGAGTGTCTTTGTAGGGCTTTGTCTGCCTTTTGCGGTCCGTGAGTGTCTTTGTAGGGGCTTTGTCTGCCTTTTGCGGTCCGTGAGTGTCTTTGTAGGGGCTTTTGTCTGCCTTTTTGCGGTCCGTGAGTGTCTTTGTAGGGCTTTGTCTGCCTTTTTGCGGTCCGTGAGTGTCTTTGTAGGGCTTTGTCTGCCTTTTTGCGGTCCGTGAGTGTCTTTGTAGGGGCTTTGTCTGCCTTTTGCGGTCCGTGAGTGTCTTTGTAGGGGCTTTGTCTGCCTTTTTGCGGTCCGGGAGTGTCTTTGTAGGGCTTTGTCTGCCTTTTTGCGGTCCGTGAGTGTCTTTGTAGGGGCTTTGTCTGCCTTTTTGCGGTCCGTGAGTGTCTTTTGTAGGGCTTTGTCTGCCTTTTTGCGGTCCGTGAGTGTCTTTGTAGGGTTTGTCTGCCTTTTTGCGGTCCGGGAGTGTCTTTGTAGGGCTTTGTCTGCCTTTTTTGCGGTCCGTGAGTGTCTTTGTAGGGGCTTTGTCTGCCTTTTGCGTCGTGAGTGTCTTTGTAGGGGCTTTGTCTGCCTTTTTGCGGTCCGTGAGTGTCTTTGTAGGGGCTTTGTCTGCCTTTTTGCGGTCCGTGAGTGTCTTTGTAGGGCTTTGTCTGCCTTTTGCGGTCCGTGAGTGTCTTTGTAGGGCTTTGTCTGCCTTTTGCGGTCCGTGAGTGTCTTTGTAGGGCTTTGTCTGCCTTTTTGCGGTCCGTGAGTGTCTTTGTAGGGCCTTTGTCTGCCTTTTTGCGGTCCGTGAGTGTCTTTGTAGGGGCTTTTGTCTGCCTTTTTGCGGTCCGTGAGTGTCTTTGTAGGGCCTTTGTCTGCCTTTTTGCGGTCCGTGAGTGTCTTTGTAGGGGCTTTGTCTGCCTTTTTTGCGGTCCGTGAGTGTCTTTGTAGGGCCTTTGTCTGCCTTTTTGCGGTCCGTGAGTGTCTTTGTAGGGCTTTGTCTGCCTTTTTGCGGTCCGTGAGTGTCTTTGTAGGGCCTTTGTCTGCCTTTTTGCGGTCCGTGAGTGTCTTTGTAGGGCTTTGTCTGCCTTTTTTGCGTCCGTGAGTGTCTTTGTAGGGCCTTTGTCTGCCTTTTTGCGGTCCGTGAGTGTCTTTGTAGGGCTTTGTCTGCCTTTTTGCGGTCCGTGAGTGTCTTTGTGTGGGGCTTTTGTCTGCCTTTTTGCGTCCGTGAGTGTCTTTGTAGGGGCTTTTTCTGCCTTTTTG
>NW_020869296.1:423999-436499 GCF_003789085.1 Penaeus vannamei | reverse complement strand
ACCAGACCAGCCCATCCGCCCAACACACTTACCTCATACACCCAATGTTAATACACAGTAATAACTCTAAAAGCACTTTCCTGTGTTATTCATGTATTTTTGCGTATGTGAATTTGCCGATACACGGGAAGCAATCATGGGAACATATATATCATAGCAAACAACATTAACACAAAGTCAATGGTGGAGTGAAATTGGGCGTAACTATCCGAATAGACATACATAATGTGTATGATTTTTAAACTCTGTGTTGGGGGGGGGTTGCGTGTGTGTTTGTTTGTTTGGGTGTGTGTTTGTGTGTCTGGTTGGCTGGGTGGTTGTCTGGTTCTCTGTCTCGGTCTCTCTGTCTTTCTTCTCTGTCTCTGTCTGTCTGTCTCTGTCTCTGTCTGTCTCTCTCTCTCTCTCTCTCTCTCTCTCTCTCCTCTCTCTCTCTCTCTCTCTCTCTCTCTCTCTCTCTCTCTCTCTCTCTCTCTCTCTCTCTCTCTCTCCTCTCTCTCTCTCTCACTCTCTTTCTGTCTTTTTTTAATTTCTCCTTCCCTCTCTGTATACACTTTCTCTTCTCTTTCTCGCTTTCTCCCTCTTTGCACTCCTCCTCTCCTTTTTTTTTTCCTTCTTTCTTCTCTTTCTCTTACTCTTTCTCCATGCTACTACTACATGTTTCCTCTCCTTTACTTCCCCTTTCCCTCTTTCGCTTCCGTCACCCTCCTTACCCCTCCTCCCCCAACCACACTCTCCCCCCTCCTTCCATCCTCCATCCCCTACCTTCCCCCTTCCTACCCATCCCCCCCTACCACCCTCACCTTTCCTCTCCCCCCCTTCTCCCTCCTACTACACCCTCCCCCTTCCCCTACTCTTCCCCTACCACCCCCTCTCTCCCCCCCCCCCATCAGCATACCCACACACCCCTCCCTTCCCCTCCTCCTACTCCCTCCCTCCCTCCCCCCCCACCCCCGAAACTCCAATAGCACCCGCTAGTACCACGAATAATAAAAAAAAAAGGCATGGTGTGCTATTTCATTCCCAGATCCGAACCCTCGGCCACCCGTATATATACAATATTTTGCGGGACTGGGCGGGCTGGCGGGCTGGCGGGCGGGCTTACGGCGCGGCGGTAGCGGTTCACATACATCGGTATTTTTGGGGTGATGGCCGACGCCTGGGACCCACTGCACCACCTTTTTTTATTTATCTATTTTTTATTAAAACCCACACTGGATTATAGACACTGTTTGTTGTTGTGGTTTTTGTTGTGTTGTGGGGGGTGGGGGGAGGGGGGGGAGTGTGGGCGTATTTTGTGCGTGTTTATGTTTGGTTTTTCTTTCTTTTCTTCTTTCTTTCTCTCTCTCTCTCTCTCTCTCTCTCTCTCTCTCTCTCTCTCTCTCTCTCTCTCTCTCTCTCTCTCTCTCTCTCTCTCTCTCTCTCTCTCTCTCTCTCTCTCTCTCTCTCTCTGTAATATATTATGTATGTATGTATGTGTTCCGGCCTATGTAAGTATGTGTTCCTGGTGTACATGTGTTTGTTTGGATATGCGTACATTATATATATATATATATATATATATATATATATATATATATAATATATATATATATGTATATATATATATACAGTACATATATATATAATTACATTATATATATATATATATATATATATATATATATATATATATATATATATATATATATATATATATATATATATATATATAGATATATATAGATATAGAAGAGATAGAGATAGAGATAGATAGAGAATAAGTTAGATAGATAGACAGATAGATAGACAGAGATAGATAGATAATAGTTAGTTAGTTAGTTAGTTAGTTAGAATAGCTAGAGATAGATAGATAGACAGACAGATGACAGATAGACTGATAAATAGATACGTATGTTTGTATGTATTTATCCAAAAAACATTGCGGCGTCCGAATCCCTTCTCTGATGCAGGTGACTTCGGCTTCGACTCATGGCGGAAGTCGCAGGCAAATGAGGTGATAAATCTGCAGAATTACTTGAACAAATAAACCAATGAACTTGCGAGGGATGAGAGGTGTCCAGCGCGATCAGTTTATGTCGGTGAAGTATACGCACATGTGTACACTGATGTTGGTATATATACACACTCCTATGGACATATTGTTTATATGTGAAACGTAGGTATGTGTGTGCATAAGCTCGCGTACATATGTGACATACACACACACACACACACACACACACACACACACACACACACACACACACACCACACACACACACACACACGCACACACACACACACAACACACGTACATATACACACACTTACACAAAGACAGACCAAACACAACACACACTCACACACAGGAACAAACAGAACACACATGCACATACTCATAAAGAAAAACATACATATACACAGACAAATGCATACACACATACACGCGATCCACAAAATAACACAAAAAATACACATAGATACATACACGCAAAAAATTCCATACATTTGACTTGGTTATTCTCAATGATATAAGTTTCGTCATGAAACTACGATATATATGACAAGCGTTATATTTTAATCTATAAGTTCAATGTCAGGATGAACATTGAACACCTCTACTGATAGAACATGATTTAGTTATATTGCCATATATGTACCAAGATATAAGTCATTAAGCCAAGATAGATATAGGAAAAAGAATTATATTAAATAACCTGTCATTATTATTATCATCAGATATTAATCAACATTGATATCACATCTAATATGATTAAGATTTCACTTATCATGACTTTCCTTTGATTAGTATGTATCTTCTCTCTGTGTGCAACAGTACTCTAAATAAGTATACATCTTCTGTCTATCTGCAACAGTACTCTAAATAAGGATGTATCTTTTCACTCTGCAACAATAATTTAAGTAAGTATGCATCGTCTATCTATCTGCAACAATATCTGAGTCAAGCCAACCACTTCCGACTCAAAATAAATACGATACGATCACGCTAACACACTTATATACCATCTACCACCAACCCTCTTATACTTTCTACTCAACTACTGTCATTCCAGGACAACTCCATGTCATATGCCGCTACCCTGACATGCTTCCTTCACATCCACCGTCACTCTAGCACACTCATTCTGTATCTGTCATCACCCTTGCACGCTAAGGGACCTGATTTTCCTTTTATCTCAATAGTTTCTTCATTACTATCGTCACTATGACACGTCTGATTCCCTTAAATTTGTTCACCCTAACATACTCTCCTCATATACCATTACTCTAAGATATATATATTATATATATATATATATATATATATATATATATATATATATATATATATATATATATATATATGATATATATATACATATAACATATATATATATATATATATATATATATAATATTATATATATATATATATATATATATTATATATATATATTATATATATATATATAATATATATATATATATATATATATAGATATACACACACACACAACCAACACACACAACACACACACACACACACACACACACACACACACACCACACACACACACACACATATATATATATATATATATAATATATATATATTATATTATATATATTTATATATGAACCGCATTCATGTTGACGCAATGTAGAAAGTAGAGATGAGAATGAATATTCTTAAAGACANCGTTTGCCCCCAACTGAACTGATATGTGACCTGTAAAGACGATCATCCTCACCTGTGCTTGCAATGACGTGACCTGGTTTGACGATGAGCCTCACCTGTGTTTGCAATGACGTGACCGTAAAACGATGTCCCTGTTTTGAATGACTGACCTGAGACGCATCATCAATCCGACCTGTGTTTGCAATGACGTGACCTGCAGACGATCATCCTCACCTGTGTTTGCAATGACGTGACCTGTAGACGATCATCCTCACCTGTGTTTGCAATGACGTGACCTGTAGACGATGAGCCTCACCTGTGTTTGCAATGACGTGACCTGTGCCGATCAACCTCACGCACTGTGTTGCAAAATGACGTGACCGTAGACGATGAGCTCACCTGTGTTTGCAATGACGTGACCTGTGACCGATGTCCCTGTGTTTGCAATGACGTGACCTGTAGATCGATGCAGCCTCACCTGTGGTTTGCAATGACGTGACCTGTGACGATGAGCCTCACCTGTGTTTGCAATGACGTGACCTGTAGACGATGAGCCTCACCTGTTGTTTGCAATGACGTGACCTGTAGACGATGAGCCTCACCTGTGTTGCAATGACGTTGACCTGTAGACGATGAGCCTCACCTGTGGTTTGCAATGACGTGACCTGTAGACGATGAGCCTCACCTGTGTTTTGCAATGACGTGACCTGTAGACGATGAGCCTCACCTGTGTTTGCAATGACGTGACCTGTAGACGATGAGCCTCACCTGTGTTTGCAATGACGTGACCTGTAGACGATGAGCCCTCACCTGTGTTGTTGCAATGAGTGACCCTGTAGACGATGAGCCCTCACCTGTGTTGCAATGACAATGACGATGACCTGTAGAACCTGTAGAGCCCTCACCTGTGTTTGCAATGACGTGACCTGTAGACGATGTGTTTTGCAATGACGGTGACCTGTAGGATGATCACCGCATGTGTTTCCAATGACGGACCTGTAGACGATGAAGCCCACCTGTGTTGCAATGACGTGACCTGTAGACGATGAGCCCTCACCTGTGTTTGCAATGACTGACCTGTGGACGATGAGTCCTCACCTTGTGTTTGCAATGACGTGACCTGTAGACGATGAGCCTCACCTGTGTTTGCAATCCTGCCTGTTTTTGCAATGACGTGACCTGTAGACGATGAGCCTCACCTGTGTTTTGCAATGACGTGTGACCTGTAGACGATGAGGCCTCACCTGTGTTTGAACGTGACCTGTAGACGATGACACCCTGTGGACCTTGGTTTGCAATGACTGACCTGTAGACATCCCTCACCTGTGTTTGCAATGACGTGGAACCTGTAGACATCAGCCTCACCTGTGTTTTGCAATGACGTGACTGTAGACGATGATCCTCACCTGTGTTTGCAATGACGTGACCTGTAGACGATCCTCATCCTTTGTTTTGCAATGACGTGACCTGTAGACGATTCATCCTCACCTGTGTTTGCAATGACGTGACCTGTAGACGATCATCCTCACCTGTGTTGCAATGACGTGACCTGTAGACGATGAGCCTCACTGTGTCAATGACGTGACCTGTAGACGATCATCCTCACCTGTGTTTGCAATGACGTGACCTGTAGACATCTGTGTTGCAGACGACCTGTAGACGATCATCCTCACCTGTGTTTGCAATGACGTGACCTGTAGACGATCAGCCTCACCTGTGTTTGCAATGACGTGACCTGTGGACGATGATCCCTCACCTGTGTTTGCAATGACGTGACCTGTAGACGATCATCCTCACCTGTGTTTGCAATGACGTGACCTGTGACGATCATCCTCACCTGTGTTTGCAATGACGTGACGATGTGTACCTGTAGATCATCCTCACCTGTGTTTGCAATGACGTGACCTGTAGACGATGATCCTCACCTGTGTTTGCAATGACGTGACCCCTTGTGTTTGCAATGACGTGACCTCGATCGTGTTGCAATGACGTGACCTGTAGACGATGAGCCTCACCTGTGTTTGCAATGACGTGACCTGTAGACGATGAATGAGCCTCACCTGTGTTTGCAATGACGTGACCTGTAGACGATGAGCCTCACCTGTGTTTGCAATGACGTGACCTGTAGACGATGAGCCTCACCTGTGTTTGCAATGACGTGACCTGTAGACGATCATCCTCACCTGTGTTTGCAATGACGTGACTGTAGACGATGATCCTCACCTGTGTTTGCAATGACGTGACCTGTAGACGATCATCCTCACCTGTGTTTGCAATGACGTGACCTGTAGACGATGAGCCTCACCTGTGTTTGCAATGAGTTTGAAACGTGACTGTAGACGATGAGCCTCACCTGTGTTTGCAATGACGTGACCTGTAGACGATCAGCCTCAACCTGTGTTTGCAATGACGTGACCTGTAGACGATGAGCCTCACCTGTGTTTGCCAATGACGTGACCTGTGGACGATGAGCCTCACCTGTGTTTGCAATGACGTGACCTGTGACGATGAGCCTCACCTGTGTTTGCAATGACGTGACCTGTAGACGATGAGCCTCACCTGTGTTTGCAATGACGTGACCTGTGGACGATGAGCCTCACCTGTGTTTGCAATTGACGTGACCTGCAGACGATGAGCCTCACCTGTGTTTGCAATGACGTGACCTGTGGACGATGAGCCTCACCTGTGTAATTGCAATGACGTGACCTTTGTTAGACGATCAGCCTCACCTGTGTTTGCAATGAGACGTGACCTTGCTTAGATGGGACGATGAGCCCTCACCTGTGTTTGCAATGAACGTGCACCTGTAGACGATCATCCTCCAAACCTGTGTTCTGCAAATTGACGTGACCTACTGTAGACGATCATCCTACTGTGTTTGGCAATGGACGTGCACCTGTAGACGCATTGAGCCCTTCCCACCTGTGTTGTGGCAATGACGTGACCTGGGTAGAACGATGTTCCACCTTGTGTTATGCAATGATTAGTGCAGGATCGTGACCTGTAGACCCGATGAGCCTCACCTTGTTTGCAATGACGATCAGAACCTGACCTGTCAGACGATGAGCCCCTCCCACCTGGTTTGCAAGGACGTGACCTGTAGACGCATGAGCCCACCTCGTGTTTGCAATGACGTGACCTGTAGACGCATGAGCTCACCCTGTGCTTGCAATGCACGTGACTGTAGACCGATGACCCACCGGTGTTTGCCAATACGTGACCTGAGACGATGAGCCTCACTGTGCTTCCAATGACGTTAGCCTTGTTAGCACATCCTCATCCTCACCTGTGTTTCCAATGACGTGACCTGCAGACGATGAGCATCACCTTGCTGTTTGCAATGACCGTGACTGTAGACGATGAGGCCTCACCGTGTGTTTCGCAATATACAGATGGCGTTACGATGCCCATTCAGCCACTCTCCTCGTTGTGACCTGTAGACGCAGCAGCCTCACCTTGTCATTGCCCAATGACGTGACCGTAGACGGATCCATCCTCACCTGTGGTTTGCAAATGACGCTGACCTCCATGGTAGACGATCATCCTCACCTGTGTTCGGTGCGAATGACGATGACCTAGACCGATGAGCCTCACCTGTGTTTGCAATGACGTGACCTGCAGACCCGATGAGCCTCACCTGTGTTGCAATGACGTGACCTGTGACGATGAGCCCTCACCTGCTTGCAATGACGTGACCTGTAGACGATCATCCTCACCTGTTTTGCAATGACCACGTGACCTGTGACGGATGACAGCTCACCTGGTGTTGCAATGACGTGACCTTAGACGATGAGCCTCACCCTGTGTTGCAATGACGTGACTGTAGACGATGACCTCACTGTGTTTGCCAATGACGTGACCTGTAGGACGATCTCACCTGTGTTCTGCAATGACGTGACCTGTAGACGATGAGCCTCACCCTGTGTTTGCAATGACGCGACCTGTGTGGACGACACCTCACCTGTGTTTGCAATGACTTGACCTCAGACCTCACCTGTGTTTGCAATGACGTGACACAGACATCAACCAAAGCTCACCTGTGTTTGCAATGAGTGACCTGTAGACGATCATCCTCACCTCGTGGGTTGCAATGACCGTGACTCCTCACTGTACGGACGATGTGAGCCTCACCCTGTGTTTGCAATGACGTGACCCTGTAGACGATCATCCAATCACCTGTAGACGATTTGTTTGGCAAATGACGTGACCTGTAGACGATCATCCTCACCTGTGTTTGCAATGACGTGAACTGTTAGACGATGATCCCTCACCTGTGTTTGCAATGACGTGACCCGGCAGACGATCAGCCTCACCGTGTTTGCAATGACGTGACCTGTAGACGATCACCTCACTGCGTTTGCCAATGACGTGACCTGTAGAACGATGAATCACGCACCTGTGTTTTGCAATGACGTGACCTGTAACGATCATCCTCAAAGCTTGCGAGCGCAAAGCAGTTTGAATGACGTGACCTGTAGACGATCATCCTCACCGTGTTTGCAATGACGTGACCTGTGTACGATGAGCGCACCTGTCGTTTGCATGACTGACATGGACGATCCTCACCTGTGTTTTTGCAATGACGTGACCTGTAGATCCGATCATCCTCACCTGTGTTTGCAAATGATCGTGACCTGTAGACATCATGCCTCACCTGTGTTTGCAATGACGTGACCATCATGGCACGCTGTAGACGATGGAGCGAATCACCTGTGGTTTTGCAATGACGTGACGTGACCATGTGGACGATGAGCCCTCACTCTTGTGTTTGCAATGACACCTGTAGACGATGCGTTTGCAATGAACGCTGTAGACGATGAGCCTCCCCTGTGTTTGCAATGACGTGACCTGTAGACGATCATCCTCACCTGTGTTTGCAATGACGTGACCTGTAGACGATGAGCCTCACCTGTGTTTGCAATGACGTGACCTGTAGACGATGAGCCTCACCTGTGTTTGCAATGACGTGACTTAGACGAGAGCCTCGCCGTGTTTGCAATGACGTGACCTGTAGACGATGAGCGTCGCCTTGTTGTTATGCACATGACGTGACCTGTAGACGAAGCCTCGCCTGTGTTTGCGAATACGTGACTGCGTAGACGATGATTCCGCACCGATGTCAATGTTTGCCAATGACGTGACCTGTAGACGATGAGCCTCAACCGCTGTTTGCATATGACTTGTGACCTGTAGATGCGATCATCCTCACCTGTAGTTTTCAATGACCTGACCGTAGACGTAATGAGCCTCACCTGTTGTTCTGCAAATGACTGACCTGTAGACGATGGAGCCTCACTGTGTTTGCAATGACGTGACTGTAGACGATTCATCCTCACCTGGTGTTTGCCAATGGACGTGACCTGTAACCGATGAGCCTCACCTGTGTTTGCAATGACTGTGACCTGTAGACGATGAAGCCTCGCCTGTGTTTGCAATATGACGTGACCTGTAGACGCATATAGCCTCACCTGTGTTTGCAATGACAGTGACCTGGGTAGACGATGAGCCCACCTGTGTTTTGCAATGAATCAACGTGACCTGTAGACGATGAAGCCTCACCTGTGTTGGCAATGACGTGACCTAGTAGATCGATCATCCTCACCCTGTATGTTTGCAATGACGTGACCTGTAGACGATGAGCCTCACCTGTGTTTTGCAAGACCGTTGACCTATTGTAACGATGGCCTGCACCTGTGTTGCATGACGTGAACCTGCAGACGATCATCCTCACCTGTTGTTTGCCACATGACGTGACCTAGTAGACGATAGCCTCACCGGTGTTTGCAATGACGTGGAACCTGTTAGTACGATGAGCCTCACCTGTGTTTGCAATCAATACTTTGTTGCAGAGAGAATCGATCCGGTCAAGAGGCTGGATTCCGCTTCACTTCATCTGGGTTAATATATCACTCGCTTGTTATGTCAACCATTTCCGGCACAGTTGCACACGAACGGCCACGCGCTTTGTATGTACACATGCACTTGTACTCACACGCAAATGGCCACGCAAGCACACGTGTACGCGTAGATTTGTATACACGTACACAGGACATGCACGCAAATAAACACACACACGAGAGAGAGAGGGGAGGGAGAGAGAGAGAGAGAGAGAGAGAGACGGAGAGAGAGAGGAGAGAGAGAGAGAGACAGAGAGAGAGAGAGAGAAAGGAGAGAGAGAAGAGAAGAGAGAAAGTAAGAAAGAAAGAGAGAGAAAGAAGATAGACAGAGACGGGAAGGAGAGAGAAAGAAACAAAGACAGAACGGAGAGAAAGAGAAGAAAGAGAGAGACAGGAGAGAGAGAGACAGGGAGAGAGAGAGACAGGAGAGAGAGAGAGAGAGAGAGAGAGAGAGAGAGAGAGAGAGAGAGAGAGAGAGAGAGGAGAGAGAGAGAGAGAGAGAAGAGAGAGAGACAGAGACGGAGAGAGAGAAAAGAAAGAAAGACAGAGACGGAGAGAGAGAAGAAAGACAGAGACAAGGAAAGAGAAGAAAGAAAGAGAGAGAGGAAGAAAGAAAGAACACCCAACAGCGAACTAAAAAAAAAAAAAAAACATAAGTTCCCAATGTAGATTTACGACCACACACACACCCGGATTGTGACTCGATCTTCCTAAGGGTATTCGAATCCATAAAACTTTATTTTTGATTGTTTATATTATCATCACCACCCGATGCTTATATTTATGGACCAAAATTGCAAACTGTCCGTCACTGGGCTTCGAAAATCGATGTTAATAACATGTTAATAACAGTTGCATGGAGGGGAGGGGGAGGTGGAGGAGGGGAGGTAGAGGAAGGGGAGGGAGGGAGGGGGAGGGAAGTGGGGGAGGAAGGGGAGGGGAGGAGGAAGGAAGGGGGGGGGGGAGGGAAGGGGAGGAATAGGAGGTGGGGGAGGAGGAGGTGGAGGGAGGGAGTGGAGGTTGGGGAGGGAGGTGGAGGAATGGGAGGAGGAGGGGAGGAAGGAAGGGAGGAGGTGAGGGGGAGGAGGAGGAAGGGGAAGAGAGGGAGGAGGAAGAAGGAGGAGGGATAAGAGGTGGGAGGAGGGGAGGTGGGGGAGGAGGAGAAGGTGAAAGGCGAAAGAAAGGGTATGGAAACGAAGAGGAGCGAGGAGGAGGAAGAGGAAGGGTCGAAAGGAGGGGGAAAGGAACGGTTGGAAGAGTAAGAGGAGGAGGGGAAGAGAGGAAGAAAAGGGTGGAAAAGTAGGGAGGAGAGGAAGGGTAGAAAGAGGAGGAAGGCAAAGGGTAGGTAGGAGGAGGAAGGAAAGAGTGGGAAAGGTAGGAGAGGTAGGTTGGGACAGGGGTGGAAGTAGGAGGAAGCAAAGGGTAGGAGGAGGAGGAAGGAAGAGCAGAAGGGTAGGAAGAGGAGGGAAAGGGGTAGGAAGGACACGCACGCGCACGCGATAAGGGTGAAAGGGGTAGGAGAGGAGAAGGAAGTAGGAGGAGGAGGGAGGAGGAAGGAAAGAGTAGGAAGGTAGGAGAAGGAAGGGGGAAGGGGTAGGAAGAGGAGGAAGGAAGGGTAGGAAGAGGAGGAGGAGGGGGACACGCTGAGGTGGCGTTGCTTGCGCTGGGTCGCCGTCGGTTGTAAAATGCCATTGATTTTGCTTTCTTCGTGTTGTGATGAAAAATGGGCTGGAGAGAGAGTTTCAACCCCTGTGCATTCTCACTTTGGGCTCTCTCTCTCTCTCTCGTTCTCTCGTTCTCTGTCGTTCTCTCCTCTTCGTTATCTGCGTTATCTCGTTCTCTGTTCTCTCGTTCTCTCTCGTTCTCTCGTTCTTCTCGTCTCTCTCTCTCTCTCCTCTCTCTCTTCTCTCTCTCTCTCTCTCTCTCTCTCTCTCTTCTCTCTCTCTCTCTCTCTCTCTCTCTCTCTCTCTCTCTCTCTCTCTCTCTCCTCTCTCTCATCTTTCTCTCTCTCTCAATTGTTTTCACTCAGTGCATATTTGCGCTAGATAGAGAGAACGGAGAAGACTAGAGAGAGAGAGAGAGAGAGAGAGAGAGAGAGAGAGAGAGAGAGAGAGAGAGAGAGAAGAGAGAGAGAAGAGAGAGAGAGAGAGAGAGAGAGAGAGAGAGGAGAGAGAGGAAGAGAAGAAGAGAGAGAGATATCAAAAAGGTAAAACAAAGAACACAGTAATCACCATTGCCAGAGAAGTGGTGTTCACAAGCCTGCGAAAATGGCAACACTTCTTGTTTCCCTTGTGTGTATGCGTGTGTGTGTGTGTGTAGGTGTATAGGTGTGGTTTTGGGTGTGAGAAAGAGAGAGAGAGAGAGAGAGAGAGAGAGAGAGAGAGAGAGAGAGAGAGAGAGAGAGAGAGAGAGAGAGAGAGAGAGAGTGTTTTGTGAGTATGTGTGTAATGTATTGAGTATGTATAAGTGTGTAAGTGCATGTGATAAACAGAGAGAGAGCGCGTGTGGGTGTGGGTGTATAGGCATGTCTGTGCGTACGTGTATGTCTGTGTGTGCATTTAGTATCGATACACACCCAACCTGTTTACACCGGAACAATGTGCCAGTTCAGTGCTCTTGGTGAGGGCATTTTCCCCCTTTGTTTGTCTCCGCCTGCTAATTGGGAGACGCTTTTAGTCGGTCGTGGGTGTTTTGCAGCCTTCGTCGCTCGTGTGCGAGTCGTGACGTTTCGGTATCGATTGAAGATCTGGATAGACATACGTGCGTGCATACATAAAGGCACGCACACACACGCATACACACGTATATGCACATACACACACATACATACACATACACGTACACACACACACATACACACACGCAAATCCACACGAACACACAACACACATACACATACATAAATATAAATATAAATATATATATATATATATATTATATATATA
>NW_020869296.1:413999-418999 GCF_003789085.1 Penaeus vannamei | reverse complement strand
TCGAACTTATCTCCCTGACCTCTGACCTTTCCCAACCTGCATGACGAAAGAAAACAAATGAAAAAAAAAGCGAAAACAAAAAAAAGAAAAAAAGACAGGGAGAAATCGTCGCAACCCTTTCCTTTAAATGTCTAACTCGTTTTTCTACGTGACATATCAGGTCCTGGATCGCTTAACTCACTTATGCTTCGCTTTCCAGATGCGAGGCCAGGTCGTGGCGCCTTCCCGGGACCGAAATAGCAACGGGTCTTATTGCTGCTACTATATTGTGTGTGTTTCTATATGTATACACATGCAGATATGTGTGTGTGTGTGTGTATAAATATGTGTGTATGTATATATATATATATATATGTGTGTGTGTGTGTGTTTGTATATATATATATGTATTATATATATATATATATATATATATATATATATATATATATATATATATATATTATATAATATATATAACACACAATATTACACTTTCGTGTGTATATTCATAATCCCCTACTTTCCTTCTGTCTTTCCTTCATCTTTTTCGTCATCCTCATTTTTCCTCACCGATTAGCATTCGGCGTCAACTCATGAATAGCGAACGACAAGCAAGTCCCTCGCGGCCATCAGCTGACCCCGGCGAGAGACACTGAACTGACGGCTATTAATCAAGGGATTCGGACGCCTCCTTCCCGGGCTCTCTTCGGTTGTGTTAATCGGGATTGGGTGATTAGCTTCCTCGGGTGTGTGTGGAAATATATACTTACGTTCATGTATGTATATATATATATATATATATATATATATATATATATATATATATATATTGTGTGTGTGTGTGTGTGTGTGTTGTGTGTGTGTGTGTGTGTGTGTGTGTGTGTGTGTGTGTGTGTGTGTGTGTGTGTGTGTGTGTGTGTGTGTGTGTGTTCTGTGTGTGTGTGTGTGTGTGTTGATAGGTAGATAGATATTATCTATACCTTTGTGTGAATTTTAGTATGCATTATCAAGCGACGAAATCGAATGCCTTTTACCAAAAATATATTCTCAAAAACCATAGGATCACACACACACACACACACACACACGCACGCACACACACACACACACACGCCACACACACACACACACACACAAAACAAAAACAACACAAAACATAAACAAAAACAACCCAAAAAAACAAAGCCCATCCAACGAACAAAAGAACACACAACAACTCCCAAATAACAACACCCCCATTAAAAATAACAACAACAACAACCCCCAAAAAATAACAACCGGAGCAGTGACGTCCAGAGCTCACTTTTGCCGTTTTTAATTGACGCTAACAAGAGGTCAGAAGCGACGGGGTCTCGACCGTTTGTAACCCGTAATTATAACTAAGTGGCCAGCGCTGCCCACGCGTATTTTTTTCAGGTTTCCATAATCGAGTTTGAAATTGTTTTGATTATGGGGTAATTTGAGGAATGTTTTTTTTTTCCAAAAGGGGGGGAGGGGGAGGGGGAAAGGGGGGAAGGGGGAGGGGGTTTGGTGGGGGAGTTAATGAGATGCAGAGAGTTTTGTATATGTATATGTTCGAATGATTGGGGTCTGTTGGTTGGTTATGTGTGTATCATTGTTTTGGTGTGTCTTCATTTTTATCGGTTTTCTTTTATCCTTTCGTCGTAATGGTCTATGCACTAATTATAACCATCATCATCATTTTTATCATTATTGTTGTTATTTTTGTTGTGGTTGCTGTTATAACAATGACAACAACAACAATGTTAATGGTAATAATAATGATAATCATGATAATAAGAATAAGGATAAGAATAATAAGAAAATATAGGAATAAATTATTGTTGTTATTTATTACCCATATATCATCTTTAATATCATTAGTATTATCATCTTTAATGCTATTAACATTATTATCATTATTATTATTGTCATCAATATCATTACATTACTATGATTTTTATAATTATCTTTAATCATTATCATTGTTACTATTATTGTCATTATCATTATCATTATTACAATCATTATTAACTGTCATTATTGCATGTTTTCATCTGCAGAAGTTAAAACTATGAACACTTTCAGGCACTAAAATAAATAAATAAATAATAAATAAAAAATAAAAAAAAAAAAAAAAAAGTGCTCGAAATTCTTTTTAGAAATTGTCTTCGCTTCTCATAGACCAAAAGAGACGAAGAAAAATGCTCTCCCTAATAGTCATTAGTTCAAAACCATCAACCATTTTTACAGTTAATGACTACTTTGGGGGGAATTTACATTTTTATCCTTACTTTTTGCGCGCGTGAGCCAAGCGAAACAAAAAAAATGTTTTTCATTCAAGACAACAACAAAAAAAAATATATAAAAGTTGCAAAAAAAAGTCCACTAATGTTGATTCAAAGCCTCTAACCCCAAGGCGAGGTATGAGAGAGAGAAAAAGATAATAAAATACAAAAAACACACACGAAAAAAAGAAAATACAAGCGTTTTCTGTGATGAAAATAACTTTCGCGCCATTATCTCGCTCCGGTTCGGCTGTTTCGAAGCGCTGTTTCGAAGCAATGATCAGGCGGGTGTCGGAGCTTCGAAAATTCCATTCGAATCACCATAGAGACTAGATTTTATCTCTTTTTCCGCCGCGCTTTTATAAGAAAAGTTCGGTTTGCTCTGTCGTAGCCCAGAGCGATCAGTGTCCGAGTTTTAATTCCGTCTTTTGTTTTGTATATATTTTTTTTAATGTCGTTTTCGGTTTTTGTTTGTTTTTCTTTTAGTTTTTTCTTTTCTTTTTGGGATTCTGAATAGCTACTCTCTTCGGTATTTACACCTCTTATCTGTCTTTTCATCTTTTTAAACATATTTTTACTTTCCAGATAATTGCCAACAACTTACAGAAATAATAATTTTGTTTTTTCTCTTCCTCTCTCTCTCTCTTATCTGATACGTCTTTGCCTTTTCTTCCATTTCTTTCTATCCCTCCTCTCTGATTTCCTTTTTTTTCAATTTTCCCTCTCCCTTGTTCATCAATTACCTCTCCTTATCCAGCACCTGTTCCTTCATTCCTCAAGGACTCCCCTCCCCTCCCCGCCCCCTTCCAGTCCCCCGCACCCCTCTCCCGCACCTCCTTCTCCTCTCCCCTCCCCCACACTCTCCTCCTCCCCCTCCGGCTTCTCCCCACCGCTGTAGGGGCAGCGGGCAGCTCTCGCTCCCCCCCCACCCCCACTCCCCACCCCACCCACACAACCCCTAGTAATTACTACCCCACGGGTATTAGCCTCAGGGGAGCGTTGGGGAGTAGGGGGGTGGGGAGGGGAGGGGCGAGGGTGGTTAGAATGGAAGGAGGAGTTGGTGAAGAAAGAGGAGGAGGGGGGCGGAGTAGGAGGAAGGAGTGGGAGGGGAAGAGGGAGGAGGATGGGGGGAAGAATTTGTTTTCGGGGAATGGGAGGGAGGGAGACAAAAGGAAGAGGCGGAGGGAGCAAGAGGGGGAATAGGGGGGGGGAGGGAATGAGTAGAAGAAGAAGAGGAGAGGAAAAAGAAGAAAAGAAAGGAGAGAGGGAAGGAGAGAGAATAGAGGAATATGAAGAAGAGAAGAAGAATAAGAAGTAAAATACAGACAGAGGGAAGGAGGGAATAAGAAGAAGAGAGGAGGGAATGAGGGGAGGGAGGGGGAGGGGGGCATACGTTCCTTTGTGACCGGAGCTGCAGAAGGAGCTGAGGTACAACAACAACATGACTGGACAACAAGATGCGAGAGACAGAGACTCATGATAATTGCAATAAAGATAATAGTAATGATAATGATGATGATATAATAAATGCTATATGATAAATAATAATGATAATAAATGAATAATAATAATAATGATCATATATGATAATGATAATATATGATATGATAAATATATAATAATAATAAATATATAAGAAAAGAATGATGATGATAATAACAATGCTATATGATAACTAATAATAATAATGATAATATATGATAATAATAATAATGATATATATAATAATAAGAAGAAGAAGAATGATGATGATGATAATAGATGATATAATAATATAATATAATAATAATAATAATAATAATAATAATAATAATAATAATAATAATAATAATAATAATAATAATAATAATAATATAATAATATAATAATAATAATATAATAATATAATAAATAATAATAATAATAATAAATAATATATAATAATAATAATAATAATAATAATAATAATAATAATAATAATAATAATAATAATGATAATAATAATAATAATAAATAAATAAATAATAATAAATAATAATAATAATAATAATAATAATAATAATAATGAAATAATATATAATAATATAATAATAATAATAATGATAATAATAATAACAATAATAATAATAACAATAATGAATAATAATAATAACAATAATAATAATAATAATAAATAATAATGATAATAACAATAATAATAATATAAAATAATAATAATAATAATAAATTTCTAGAAGGAGAAAGGGGAGGAAAGGATTGTACCAGAATACACACCTACAACATAACAAATACCCAATATAAATAATAACAGCCTGGGGGAAAATGATAGACATTTTAGCCAAAAAGATTATTTATGAGTAAAACAGAACAACGAACGAATACAATTAATAACATAGGAGAGAGAAGAGGAAAATTGTAACGTTGATGATTATAAAGACAACCACACCATGGTTTGTTTATGATAATTTTTTTTTAATCGGATATACACTTTCGCTGTATATAGTTTGTCTGTTTTTTGTATTTTTTATTATTCATTATGATTTTTAGGTGATAAGATTAATAGATAATTGAAGGATTTTAAGGAAATTACGATTACAAAAAATAATAATTGAAAAAACGAAAGGAATGAAAATAACGACAATTACAAAACACATAAAACAATTAACAAAAAGACGCAAAATAGGTTAAAACAATGATTACACTAACACAAAAACAAATAAACAACAATACAACCACACAATAATTGCAAAA
>NW_020869296.1:378999-388999 GCF_003789085.1 Penaeus vannamei | reverse complement strand
TCACCACTATAATCATCATAATCCTTATTATTGGTATCATCAATAGATTCATTATCATCATCCTTATCAATACATTATTATCAATATTTTCTTCTTATCTTTCTTATTAATATACATATGAAGATAGATCAACATTAAGTTACAGATAAAGATATAAAAGAAAGAATAGAGAGATACCTTATCTTTCATCTTTGTTATTATATTTATCAACAAAAATAAACGCTTGTATTGTTCAGTTTTGATAGAATCTATCAGGATCAAATAAAAAAAAATATACAATTACATGTAAATAAGCATATATACGGCATAAATATACCTTTAATGGAGAATGCTGTTACTGAAGTCCTGTTACCATTCTCTCTCAGAGATTCACGAAAAATAGTTCAGGTACTTGTACGTGTACGCGTAATGTCAGCGATGGGAAATCCTTGCTAACATGAAAACCGTTCTGCTAAATTATCCTGAATTTATGTTTTTCTTCTTTGTTTATAATCCCTTCTCTTAAAGGTTTGTTGCGTGCTCATTACTGCCTACTGTAACCGAAACATTACTCAACGAAAGCCCCGTAAATAACAACAATAACAGCGAATATATTTGTTAAAAAATAATGACAAAGATGAAAGTCATCTCTCATTTCGTTTCTTATTTCTTTATCTGTATCTTAATGTGTATTTATCTCTATATTTATATCAATTTAAATCTGGTAATAGAATAACAACAATAAAAAACATAATGATAATTATAATGATATTAGCAATAAGTATTCTGATTACAATAGAAGTAATGATGATGATACCAATAACGATCGTAATAAAAACACAATTGTAAAAAGATAATGATAATTAGAATAGTATTCATGATAACGATGTTGATGATGATGATGGTAATGCTGCTGCTGCTGCTGCTGATGATGATGATGATGATGATGCTGATGATGCTGATGGTGATAATGCTGCTGCTGATGATGATGATGATGATGAGGAGGATTATGGTGATTATGATAATAATAATAATAATAATAATAATAATAATAATAATAATAATAATAACAACAACAATAACAATAATAACTAAATGCACTCAGAAAGTGCTTGCCTCCGCCAAGCAAGAGGGTCACTGATGCTATGAAAAAAACCCTGGTTCCGCATCGTGATCCGAATCACCACCACAATTTAATGGCATCTATACTGGGCGAAGACACACTATTCATAATTCATCAGATATCCTGTCAACCAACGAATAAATGATATCCGGATCGCCAGCAAAGTTGAAAAGTTTACCTCTGGTAAAAAAATCATAAAATCTGTTCATAGCTTTTTGAGTTATCCTGCTAACCAACGAATAAAAAGAAAGAAAAAAAGAACAGTGGTAGTAATAGTAGTAGCCGAGGGTGATAACAATAATAATGACAATTATAGTAATAATAATGATAATGATAACAATAATGATAATAATAATGATATTCTTAATAAAAATAATAATAATAATAACAATTATAATAATGATTATGATAAGGATGTAAAAACGATAACAATAATGATGGTAATGATGATAAGAATGATAATAATAATAATGATAGCAGTAAAAATAATGATAATAATGATAGTAATAGCAAAAATGATGATAATAATGAAAAAAATGTATCCCTTTCCAATCACCATAGTAAAAGCCACGTTTTCAAGTTATATGATACAGCGTATATGTTCGCTTTTTAAATGTTTTTCTCATATACTGAACACTAATGGCACGCTACCTTTATAAGCTAATGCCAACATGTACTAATACATCAGCTAACTAACAGAGAGGCGTAATCCTACAACTGTAAATAAACCATAGCAACACATTTAGTGGAGAAAGTTGTTCACAATTTGCTGTAAGGAGGGGAGGTGAGCTCATTCACTCATATTATTGTTAGTATTGTTATTATTATCATTATTATTATCATCAATTTTGTTGTTGTTGTTGTTCTTACTATTATTATTATTATCATTATATCTATTATTATCATCATTATCATTATTATTATCATTGTTATTATCATTGTTACTATGATTATTATCATTATTATTGTAATTTTATTATCATTATTATTATCATTTTCATAATCTTCAATATCATTATTATTATTGTTATTCATATTTATAATCATCAATATGATTATTCTATTTGCAACCTCATTGCTTTCATCATCAATATTATAATTACATCTATCATTATTATCATCATAATAATTATAGCTATCATTATTACCATTATCATTATTACCATCATAATTACCAATACAATTATACATATAGATGTATTCATCACTGCCTTCATTATTATAATATATATATATATATATACATATATATATATATATATATATATATATATATATATATATATATATATATATATATATATATATATATATATATATATATATATATATAATATTATATATATTATAATTATATATATATATATATATATATATATATATTATATATATATATATATATATATATATATATATATATATATATATATATATATTATATATATATAAATATATATATAATATATATATATATATATATAATTATATATATATATATATATAATATATATNCAGCGCAATATACCCCATACTGCGAAACTGTCAGCGCAATATACCCATAATGCGAACTGTCAGCGCAATATACCCATATGCGCAAACTGTTCAGCGCCTATACCCACAATACGAACTGTCAGCGCAATATACCCTAATATGAACTGTCAGCGCAATATACCCATAAATACGAACTGTCAGCGCAATATACGCCATAATACGAACTGTCATGCGCAATATAAACCGCATAAAAAGAACTGTCAGGTGTAATATAGCTCCCATAATATGTAAACTGTCAGCCGCAATATACCGCATAATAAGAACTGTCCAGCGTAATATACCCACTAATATGAACTGTGTCAACGCAATATATCCTCATAATAAGAAGCTTGTCCAGCGCAATATACCCACAATACGAACTGTCAGCGCAATCCATCCACACGGTAATCAACTCAATCCAAATATATTACCATTCCCAAATTCCTACTTGTCTATTTACCGTTCCTAAAACTCCTAGATGTCTATTTGCCATTCCTAAACAGCCATCTAAATTGCAAATGGCACAAACTATCCACATGGCTCTAACTCACACATTTCTGTCATTTTGCAACAACATACTTACACCATTCCTCTTTGCTTCGCTCTCACAGTACCATTACAATCGCAAAGAAAATAAACAATCTTTGCAATCTATACACACTGGCAACGATGACGTATTGAATCACAAACAACAATCACGATCTTTTATGCAATTACGATCACGACATAAATCAAACCCTTTTTATCAACTCTCTCTCTCTCTTTCTCTCTCTATCTTTCTCTCTCTCTCTCTCTCTCTCTCTCTCTCTCTCTCTTCCTCCCTCCCTCCCTCCCTTCTCCTTCCCTCCCTCTCTCTCCTTCCCTCCCTCCCTCCCTCCTCCCTCCCCTCCCTCCCTCCCTCCCTCTCCCTCCCTCCCTTCCCTCCCCTTAAGAAAATGTCTTATAGAATTCTATAGAAATTCTATACATTTCTATAGAGTTTTTATAGAGTGTATAGAATTACTATAGAATGCCATTAAAAAAGTTCCATAGAGAATTTATTCTATAGAAATATCCATAGAGCTTTCCTAATAAGAAAGTCCTCCAATAGAGTCTATAGAGGCTAATTTTCTATAGAAGTTTTCTATAGAAAAGTTATGAAAAGTCATTTCGTTTTGATCACTATGTTTTTGTGTGTTGTGTGAGTGTGTGTGTCTGGTGGGTGTGTGTGTGTGTGTGTGTGTGTGTATGTGTGTGTTGTGTGTGTGTGTGTGTGTGTGTGGTGTATACACATCCAATATATATACACATACACAGATGCATACATACATATCATATATATATTAATATATACTATATATATATATATATATATATATATAATATTATGTGGTGTGTGGTGGTGTGTGTGTGTGTGTGTGTGTGGGTGTGTGTGTGTGTGTGTGTGTTGCGTGCGTGTATATACATACATTATATATTATATATATATATAATATATATATATATATAATTCCAAGTAATCCCAAAATGACACATTAACTCACTAAACATAGAAATAATATAATGAGTAGAAATTGAAACTGTAACAATTATAAAATTGATATTGCTTCACACACAGAACAGTAGGCAATTTGAGCAACTACAAGATGTGTGTGTTGTAAGTACACATTGTGTAAAATCTGAGGTATCGACTTACATTGAAGGAGAATATAACGACTGATATATAAATATATATATAATAGTACTCAAAAAAAAACTGTATTATCGAATGAAAAATAATTATATAACATTAGAATGTTTGGCATGCTTCGATGGCTCTTTCGGTATGTACCCACCTGTATTATGCCTAGTATATATATATATGACTATGTCATCGATAAGTCCATCAGTATACAGGTGATGTGATCGATGCGAATACTGTGGATGTAAATATAAATAAATTCTAACGTGCGAATTCAGTATGTACTCTAACACTATCCAAGTAAACAATTGGAGCACCAACAACTGCAACTGAGTAGACAATTAAGAGATATAAATTATGTATAGATATCACGTGACATAAGATTGGCGACATAATGAAATATTTCTAAAATACATCACGGTTCTGGATTTTATATTATTTCTATATACTATAATATACTTGTCTAATTATGCTATTATATATAAAGATAGTAGCATATCGCATATATATAGACTTTGTTATATCAATGTGGTTGTGTGGTATAAAAAAGTAATATAAATATATGGTTCATTTTTCTTGAATAAAACCATAGGTGTATGAATGACTTATGGTGGTATTTGGCAAGTTTTCGTAGAAGCCAAATCCTACTAGCTACCTAAGACGTTTTTTTATTATTATATTATTTTATCGTATTTTCTTGTTATTTGTGGTATGTTAATATGTAGAGATTATAGGTTCTAATGTAATATATGTAGTAATGATATCCAACACACACTAAACACTATCACTACAATCATCACATACACACGAGCGACGAGCATCACATCAACACAGCGACTAAACAGTATATATATAGTATTTGAGAAACCTTTATTACAATTATTATTATGTGCATATAATGCAGTGACATAGTTGATAGAATATTTTATTACGTATTTATTCTCGTATTACAAGGTTTTCTAACTTGGTACAAAAATGTGATATTACCAATTTGTTCTGGAGTAATTATTTGTTAGTATGTGTTAATGGTAAGATATGTAGTATTATTTGTTAAATATATATACACTTATGTATTTTATATGAAATAAATTTACAAGCCAACTATAAGGTTTTGAAATTTTATTGATTGTAATGCCATTGATTTGAAGTCAGTTCGCTATCTACGAGCGACGAGCGACTGCCAGGCTGTTCAATATTGTGGAAAAGGCGCGAGAAAATGTAAAAATGTTGCTCGCGTCCTCGAGCTTGAATAATTTACGAGATTCAAGCATTTGCTACGGAATTGTGAGGCATCACCTGTCCAACTGTAACTGTGCGACAGTATTGTAAACAATCGTTTAAAAAACGGATATCTTTTTCGGAGACAACTGAAGCGAGCATTGGAAGTTCGGAACCGCATCAACGCACGAAGGTTGCTGAGCAGTCGCAACCAGCTGTCTGCCTGAGCATCTATCTACTACTTTCGTGTGGCGAAGTACTTGGCTGTCATCGTCCGGACAACATCTTTTGGAGTGTTTATGGAAAGGTAGACCAAGAAAAACAGTATATCACATGTATTAAGGTACAATAGCCAATGCGAGAGAGGTGAAAGGGGATTGCTGGCCCACGGCGGACCAAGTTGAGCGGAAACGGAAAAGCTTTCCTGCGGTAAGCTTTTATTGAGTCCTAATAATTTCTCTCGGCGTCTCTAATAAAGATGTGCAATTTCATGACACATAGTTGATAGGAAAATCATATTGATTATCTTATATCACCTAGCCTGCCAGCTAGTAAATAAAAGTTGACACAATGGTTTGGCAGTATGTTGGGCAAGTGATTACCCCGCATTTTTCTCGAGTTAAACTAAGACATGTTAAACCCTCAGCTATTACCGAAGAATGTGCAGCATTTACAGGCTACGTTACATTCTCTGATGAAATGAGTTGATGGTGGGTAACTATGTCTCAAAGACATGGACTGGTCAGGAGGAGATGTCGACGCCTTTAGTACTTTACATGCGCGAGGCCAACAAATGTCCTGAGTTCATATTTAACAAGTTAGACAGCTAATTCTAGGTCCATATAGTTAATTAAAAAAAGAGACTGGGGATTCTTCTTGCGTATACCCAATACCACCACACACACACACACACACAACACACACACAGCACAAACACACACAGGCAGTGGAGCGAGAGCTATAATAATGGGAAATATTGTATGTATATGTCAATATTATTGTAAACCACATGCTAAGAGCATAATTATAATTTGGCAATATGTGTGTGGGTGTGATAAGTGTAGGCGCGTTGATCGCTGTGTTTGGATGTTTGTGCTCGCTCAATAAGTGATATTTATGTGTATTGTTTACAAGATAAAGCCATAATTAGTTTTTTCATGAGAGTCTTTAGACCATAAAATATATAGTTTTCATCCAATCTCTGTACATGTTGTTACTTTAAAATAGTGATAATTGTAGTATAACTGTTCATTGCGAATGTGTTGAAAAGATAAATTGTTGTCATAAAATATTATGATCTGTAGTAGTGGTAACGATGTAGGTGTGTAGTGTATGTGTGTGTGTGTGTATATTCTCTGTGTGTAGTTGATAAATTAGTGAGGAAGTATACATCATGGGGCAGATACTAATTATATAGTTAGTGGAACTGTAAAGTTGATATAAGGAGTATAGTAAGTGAGTAAACCATCATGCCACACCTGAGTTGTAGGTTTTAAGTGGTCAGATAAAATAAGTAGGGTAATTACCATAATCACGTATCTCCATTATTATACGAGGCTGTGTTGTTGTGGTGTGGCTAATTCTGACTATAAAAATTACGTAAGGCTTAATATAAATAAAATATTATTATGAATTATTACTTAATGCACTAGCGTGGGTAATGGCACGAGGTATGATTAAGTTAATTGTTATAATTTATATATAATCATATCTAATGATGCACTTGAAAATTATGCTCTTTAATATTCTAAGTGGCATAATATGACTGATGTTATTATTAAAATAGTATGGAATTTAAATTACATAACAACACTTCCACATTCCCTTGCAGCTAAATTACTATCTTATTGTTAGTTGTGTTGTGTTGCTAGTGTGCTCTCTGAGCTTGTTGTCGTGGTGTAACATAGATGTGTAGTGATGCTAATATTAGGGAGTCCTTTACCAGCTATAGTTATAAATAAAACAATTTATGTATTAGTTAAATTAGTCCTATGGTCATATAACAGAGATTACTAGAGATACAAATTAATCTATTCCCATTTCAGAGTCATTCAACGATATAGGTGACACTTATAGACTTAACATTAGTATTATTCAAAACTCCATAATACAGTATGGTCAACATGTACTATTGCAGAGAGGATTAGAGGAGATGGCCGATAATAATTATATGTATATATATAGTAACTAGCTAGTTTGAGAAGTAAAGTATTTGATATCTCCTCTAAGCAGTTAATGTGAGGTGGAAGGAGAATTAGTGATATAATTATTTTACTGAGGCGTGATATGGTGATATTAAGAAATAAGTAATTTATTAGGATAGTGGATGTAAAAATTGTAGTATGAGTTAAAATTGGCAGGTAGATTTTATGATTAATCTCAGATTTTCTCTCTCCTCAGATGACCGAGTCTCCCACTTATCACCAATGGCTGGAGTGACAAAAATATAACACCTTCCAAGAATTATAATGTCAGTTGGTAAGTCGCTATGCGTGGTAAAGGAAATAGCACACGTGTACTATGCTTTTCGTACAGAAGTGTAGATGATTGTTCGCAAGATGTGTGCCGAAGAGCTAGTGCTGTGTTCGCTGGTCGGTGTAACTGTTGTGAAAGATGTAGCTGTTTGTGTTGAAAGTGTATTGAGTGTAAGTGTCGATGTGCTAGTATAGTGTTGGCATATTGTGTGTTGGTGTTTGAATTGTAGTATGGTGTTGTTGTATGGTGTTATTGTCTTTATGTGTTGAGTGAAGTGGTTGTGATGTACTAGTGTAGTCTCTGTGTGTCCATTTACTAACGTACAATTTAATTGAAATGCAGTCATGATACACAGTCACTAATAATGATATGTACCTACTTTATCTGTCTATTCTACTTGCTTCTATCATTTCTATGTCATGTATATTCATATTTATGTATGCTCAATTTATGTATGTATTTATATGTATGTAATTTATATTTGTTGTATGTATAATCATATATAAGAAAGTATAATTATATGTATGTATTTATATATAATGTCATTATGAAAATGTAGATATGTTTAAATATTAACTTAAGTACTATATTTGAATTTAATTTATTATGTAGATCTATACTATATTGCAATAAATATATATAGCACATATTGCCATCGACGAATCAATAAATACTAGTACAAATATCTATATATACAATACACATATAATAATACTAACACACAATATATTAATTTATATATATAGTATTAATATATAATATAATATATAAATATAATATATGTAGTTAATATTAATATAATATAATTATATATATATTAAATAATATATATATATAATAATTATGATAATATATAGTATGTAAAATATGTTGTGTGTGTGTGTAGTGTTAGTGTGATGTGATGTGGTGTGTGTGGGTGTGTGTGTGTGTGTAGTGTAGTGAGTAGTGTGTGTGTGTATGTATTAATAATTAATAATATATATATATATGAATGATAGTATATATATATGTATATATATATGTATATTATATGTTAATAAATATTAATAATAATATATATATATATTATAAAATATATATTATTATATAATATATATATATATATAGTATATAATTAATATATAAGTAGTACATGTAATATATATATAATATGAATTATATCTATATGTGTGTGATGTAGTGTATTAGTTGAATATATATGTATAAATTTGCCTATTCAATATATCAATGCATACAAACACATCATATAAATATATAATATATATTATAATGATGTATATATACTATGTATAATATATAATATATATATATATATAATATATATATATATATATATATTATATGTATATATAATATATAATATATATATATATATATATATATATATATATATATATATATATATATATATATATATATATAATATATATATATATATATATATATAATATATATATATATATATATATATATATATAATGTCTATAGAAATCTATAGGCAATTCTATACAAATTCCTATAGAAACTCTTTAGAAATTCTCTAAAAGAAACTCTTTTTCTAAAGAAACTCTACAGAAACTCAAGATTTTTCTAAAAGTTTTTCTAGAGCATTGAATAGAATTATATAGAGTTTCTTTAGATTTTTTTTTTATAGAATCTCTATAGGAAATTTTCGTAAGGGTCCCTCCCTCTCCCTCTCCCTCCTCCTTCCCTCCTTCTCTCACCAACCACAATCACGATCCGCCCGCCCTGCACCTCCCTCCCACCCACAACCCCCTCCCCCACCCCAAGCAACAATGACCCGACCGACAACCCGCACACCCGACGTCGCTGAGAGAGAGCGCGAATCCGACCCCAAAAACGCACGGGATCCCCCTTATAGCACATTGCCAGCTGAGCCGGATTACTCTTCTGGGTCGCGGAAGGAGGAAAAAAGGGAAATCAAAGAACGACTCCCTCCCTCTCTCTCTCTCCGACGTGGCGTAGGGGGGGGAAAGGGGGGGGGAGGGGGAGAA
>NW_020869296.1:337267-339767 GCF_003789085.1 Penaeus vannamei | reverse complement strand
TCGCCTTCCTATCCACCACATAACAACCATCGCCTTCCTATCCACCACAATACTGCCATCGCCCTCCTATCCACACAATACTGACCTTCCTATCCACCACATACTCCAACCATCGCCTTCCTATCCACCACAATACTGTCCAACCATCGCCTTCCTATCCACCACAATACTGCCCAACCATCGCCTTCCTATCCACCACAATACTGTCCAACCATCGCCTTCCTATCCACCACAATACTGTCAAACCATCGCCCTCCTATCCACCACAATACTGTCCAACCATCGCCTTCCTATCCACCACAATACTGTCCAACCATCGCCTTCCTATCCACCACAATACTGTCCAACCATCGCCTTCCTATCCACCACAATACTGTCAACCATCGCCCTCCTATCCACCACAATACTGCCCACCCATCGCCTTCCTATCCACCACAATACTGCCCAACCATCGCCTTCCTATCCACCACAATACTGCCCAACCATCGCCTTCCTATCCACCACACCAACCATCGTCTATCCACCACACTGTCATCGCCTTCCTATCCACCACAATACTTCGCCCTCCATCCACACAATACTGCCACCATCGCCTTCCTATCCACCACAATACTGTCAAACATCGCCTCCTATCCACCACAATACTCCAACCATCGCCTTCCTATCCACACACAATCTGCCATCGCCCTCCTATCCACCACAATACTGTCCAACCATCGCCTTCCTATCCACCACAATACTGTCACACCATCGCCTTCCTATCCACCACAATACTTGACCATCGCCTCCTATCCACCACAATACTGTCAAACCATCGCCTTCCTATCCACCACAATACTCGCACACCATCGCCTTCCTATCCACCACAATACTGCCCAACCATCGCCTTCCTATCCACCACAATACTGTCAACCATCGCCTTCTATCCACCACATATCCAACCACGCCTTCCTATCCACCACAATACCATCGCCTTCCTATCCACTCACAATAACACCATCGCCTTCCTATCCACCACAATACTCGCACACCATCGCCTTCCTATCCACCACAATACTGTCCAACCATCGCCTTCCTATCCACCACAATGCTGCCAAACCATCGCCTTCCTATCCACCACAATACTCGCACACCATCGCCTTCCTATCCACCACAATACTGCCAACCATCGCCTATCCTATCCACCACAATACTGCCCCAACACATCGCCCTCCTATCCACCACAATACTGCCCAACCATCGCCTTCCTATCCACACAATACTCCACACCATCGCCTTCCTATCCACCACAATACTCCAACCATCGCCTTCCTATCCACCACAATACTATCCTATCCACACAATACTGCCCAACCATCGCCTTCCTATCCACACAATACTCGCCACCATCGCCTTCCTATCCACCACAATATGCCAACCATCGCCCTCCTATCCACCACAATACTGCCCAACCATCGCCCTCTATCCACCACAATACTGCCCAACCATCGCGCTTCCTATCCACCACAATACTGCCATCCATCGCCTTCCTATCCACCACAATACTCGCACACATCGCCTTCCTATCCCACCACAATACTTCATCGCCTTCCTATCCACCACAATACTGCCCACAACATCGCCCTCCTATCCACCACAATACTGCCCAACCATCGCCCTCCTATCCACCACAATACTGCCCAACCATCGCCTTCCTATCCACCACAATACTCGCACACCATCGCCTTCCTATCAATACTTACCATCGCCTTCCTATCCACCACAATACTTGCACACCATCGCCTTCCTATCCACCACAATACTCGCACACCATCGCCTTCCTATCCACCACAGTACTCGCACACCAATACTGTCCAACCATCGCCTTCCTATCCACCACAATACTGTACCATCCTATACACACAATAAACCATCCTATCCACACCATACACCATCGCCTTCCTATCCACCACAATACTCGCACACCATCGCCTGGCATTGAGAAAGTGTTTTCACTGCGTCCTATAAAACGGGTTTCCCAACTAGGGGCGCTCGCTTCCCCTGGGAGAGTGAGATAGCATTCCGAGGGGGTGCGAGAAGTGTCCATCTGGAAGACAAGCAATTAATTTTTTTTATTACTCATTTTCAAGAAACAGGAAGAAAAGAGTCATTGAATGGAAAATTGATTTATATAAACGTTTTAAAGTTAGGTATTTGATTTTTACATGTAGGTATTTCAAGCAAATTAATATTTTTTGCAGGGTTTATTCAAATTATCTGGGACATGTTTCCTTGTCCATATGTTTGATTTTTGTCAACATATTATTATTAGATGAAAAAAATATTTTCTTTTGTTGATCATATTTAGTATAAATTCACCTCCTTTATCCTTAAATAAGCAATAAATTCAAAGGGGGGTGCGAGGACACAAAAATTTTCTTAGGGATACGAGCGTAAAAAAAGTTTTGGAACCACTGCTATAAAAGATTCGTTACTACCACTGTAACGTATACATGTCGAC
>NW_020869296.1:299767-314767 GCF_003789085.1 Penaeus vannamei | reverse complement strand
CTCCTTCTTCAAAACTCACAAACTACTTCACTGCCTGCCTCCTCATTTCTCCTGACTTCTTCCTCATCACCCTTTCTCCCTCCTCACATTATCACCCTCTCCTTCCTTCCTTCCTCCTTCCTTCCCGAACGACAACAGGAGGGATTGTTTAGATATGAGGGATTGTAAAATTATGAGGGATTCCAAAACTATGAGAGAATGCGAAAATTTGAGGAATTATGAAACTATGAGGAATTGCTCAACTATGAGAAATTACAAAGGAGAAAAAAATGAGGGGCTGTAAAATAGGAGGTATTGCAAAAAAAAATATATATGAGGGATTGCAGAACTATGAGGGGTTACAAAAAGTAAACAAATATTCCGGAAATATGTGGGGCATTGCAAAACTATGATGGCTTGCAAAATATGCAAAAAAAATGCAAAAAAAAAATCCAAATATTTGCAAAAAAAAAAAAAAAAAAATCCAAATTGCAAAACTACGAAAACTTGCAAACATCAAGAATGGAGATCTCTCTTAGCAACTGATAGTCGAGGTCATCTGACTTTTTTTTTTTTTTTTTTTTTTTTAGGGGGGGGGGGGGGGGGAGTTATTTGTCCTTTCGAGTCCTTGAAATGGACAGGCGATTAGCGTGGTTGATGGAAGGGGAGGCGGTCACGTTTCATGTGTGTGCGTATTCATACATACATACATTCATGGTACATACATACATACGTATATGACATGTGTATGTATATTATATATATATGTGTGTGTGTTTGTTGTGGTGTGTGTGTGTGTGTGTGTGTGTGTGTTGTGTGTGTGTGTTGTGTGTATGTGTGTGTGTGTGTGTTGTATGTTGTGCTGTGTGTGTGTGTGTGTGTGTGTGTGGTGTATATATATATATATATAGATTTAAAGCAACTTTACTAAAAATCCTTTGTGTCATTCTTCAGTGATTAAAAATATGTAAAAGTATTAAAAGGCAGAAAATATAATAATCTTTTATAATTAGATATAGTTCGTCTTTTTTTTTTTTTTTTTTTTTTGTCTCTTTTTCTTATTTATGACTAATGGATGGACATAAATTTCATGAAATCGATAGTGTGACTTCGTGGAATAGCTGGCATAGATAAAATCTTTATTTTTCTGTACATTTGATTAATATAAAAAAAACACGCCGTACATTATTCTGATAGGACAGATTATCTCTTGATTATCAAAAGATTATGATAAATCTGAGTTGAAAAAATGGATAGATATTGGATCGACAAAATAACAAACTATATTTTCCCATATCCCACTTCATTTCCAGGAAAGGATAATTGAATTGTTTTCAATTTCAAAAAAAGAGAGAAAAAAAATCGTCGAAGGAATTGGAATAAAAGGTCATTGCTAGAGAAAAAAGATGAAAAAAAAATTGTTTGTGCTGAGATGAAATGACACGGCCACCAAATAGCACAGGTTTAAATCCGTTTCTCTCTCCTATCTCACCTATTCCTCTTTTCTCTCTTATTCTTTCTCCTCCTTTTTACTCCCCTTCGTTTCGTCTCGTCATTTCTCATTCTCCTTTCCTCTGCCATCTTTCTTCTTTTCCCCATTTCTCTTTTACCCTTTCCCAGGTTCCTTCACTTCTCATTTCGTTTCTATCCCCCTTCTCTCATTCTCTTATTTGTTCCTCCGCTATAACGCTCTTTATTTTTTATTTTTTTTTTTCTTCCCACTTTATGGTTTTCTGTCTTCCTTCCCTCTCCATTTCCCCTTTTATCCCTTTTCTTCTTGTCCCTTCTCCCTGTCTCACTTCTCGGTTCTCCCTTTCTTCCTTTTCCTTGCTTGGCTTTCTATCTCCTTTCCTTTCCTCTTTTTCCCCCTTCACCCCTCCACACTTTACGCCTTCACCTTAAACCTTCCTCTCTCCCTTTTATCACCTTTCCCTTCTCTCCATTTTTATCCTTCCCCCTTTCTATTCTTTCTTCTTCTCACTTCCCTCCTTCCCCCCTTCCCCCATTCCCCTCATCCTCTCCCTATTCCCTCTCCTCTTCCCTCTCCCCTTCCCCTTCCCCTCCCTCCCTCCCCTCCCTTCCCTCTCCTTTTCCCATCCCCTCCTCCTTTTCCCTCCCCTCTCCCCTTCCCCTCCCTTCCCTCCACCCCTCCCTCTACGAATGCCATCTATGGAATTAAAACAAGCATGTACATATTTGAGTCCGTCGTGCAATGGCCAGACACGGTAGCGGGTTTTGTTGATCAGTATTGCGCTCTCAATGTGTGCAATTATGTATACTGCAGTAGCTAGGCATCGTCGTGCTGAACGGTTGGGATGGTAAATGTTCCGTAATTCCATTTTTCTTTTTTTTTTGGGGGGAGGGAGTGAGAGGGAAGAGAGAGAGGAAGGGAAGGGGGGAGGAGGGAGGGAGGGGGAAAGGGAGAAGTGAAGGGGAGAGAAGGAGAGAGAGGAGAGAGACAGACAGACAGACAGACAGACAGGCAGAGACAGAAAGAGAGAGACAGAGACAAATAGACAGACACAGACACAGACACACAGACATACCGAAAACAACCACCAAGACAGAGACAGACTAACCGACAGACACACACAAACAGACATAGACATCCAGACAGACAGAGACAGAAAAAAAAAACGTGAGAGACAACGTGAAAAGCGAAAGGAGAGAAAGATGTAATCGACGAGAGAAAATGGCGGAATGATATGAGAAATTCGGACTCAATCACGTTCCTGTATTTTTTTTTTTTTGGGGGGGGACGGGGGGGAGGGTCTAAATACTGCTGACGAAATAATGTGGATGTATCAGTGATATGGCATGAACGCTGTGAATCCGTTATGATTGCATCTTTTTTTTTTTTTGATTGGATGCATCTTTTTTTTTTTTTTGATGGGGGGGGGGGTGTATGTGTCCTTGTGTGTGGTAGGGACACATATCCACACGCACACTAATCTATCACACACACAACACACAACACACACATACACACACCACACACACACACACACACACAACACACACACACACACACACACACACACACACACACACACACACACACACACACACACACACACACACACACACACACACACACACACCTAACCACACAAACTCACATAAAAGAAATAAACAAACACATGTATAGATAGAGAAATATATATTGAGACAGATAGACAGAGATAGATAGATAGGCTAGATAGACAAGACAACCAGAAACGAACCAGTCCGCATACCTACCACACTCTAATGAACAACGACGAATCATTCTGACACACCTTCCCTATCGCAATCCGTCCTTATCGCTCACCCTCGAGACCCCATTGTCCAGCGCTCACCTACGAAAGGTGGGTTGGCGCCGCCGAGTCTCCTGCCACGCGAAATTTCCACTTTCATTGTGCATTAAGCCCTTCGTTCGCATCTCGAAAGGGCGCTTCTGGTGGATATGAAAGGTCGGAGAGGAGGAGGGAGGAGGAGGAGGAGGAGGAGGAGGAGGAGGAGGAGGAGAGGAGGAGGAGGGAGGAGGACGTGGAGGAGAGAGGAGGAGGAGGAGGAGGAGGAGGAGGGGGAGGAAGGAGGAGAGGAGGAGGAGGAGAGGAGGAGGAGGAGGAGGAGGAGGACGTGGAGAGGGGAAGGGAGGGGAGGAGGAGGAGGAGAGGGGAGGGAGGAGGAGGAGGAGGAGATAGAGGGGAAGTGGAGGGTGCAGGAGGAGGAGGAGGAGGAGATTAGAGGGGGAAGTGTGGAGGGTGGGTGTAGGATGAGGAGGAGGAGGAGGAAGAAGATGCGTGGAAGGAGGAGATGAAAGAGAGGAGGAGAAAGGAGGAGGAAAAGGAGGAGATAGAGGGGAAATGTGGAGAATGGGGGTGAAGGATGAAAAAGAGAGGGAAGGAGGGGGGGGATGAGGATGGGTGTAGGAGGAATGAGGAGGATAGAGGGGATGTGGGGATGGGGTGTAGGATGGAAGGAAGGAGAGGAGGGGGTGAGGAAGGATGGAAGGAAGGAGAGGAGGGGGTGAGGGAAGGATGAGAGGAGAAGGAGGAGGGAGAAAATATGGAAGATGGGGTGTAGGATGGAAGCGGAGGAGAGGAGAGAGTGAGGGAAGGATGGAAGAGGAGGAGAGAACTAGGAGGATAGTGTGCAAAAGGAAGAGCAGAGAAGGATTTGGGAAAGGAACGATAAATATATAAAAGAAGAGATGGCGAGAATCTCTAATAATTGAAGGAATTAGAAAACGCAAAGAACGAAAGGGAAGAGAACGAAGAAAGAATAACACAACAGATAGTGTAGAAAGGCGGAAGAGAGGAAATATAAAAACAGAAATGGAAATGTCATCCCCTGTTAACGTTCACCTTTAAATGTCAACAACGTTAGTAGTGATAACAGTGAATTGAAAACGATATGTCAGTAATCAGTAAAAAAAAAAAAAAAAAAAAAAAAAAAAAAAAAAAAAAAAATAAAAAAGAGATGTATTTTCAGATTGATCAAAACAGACGAAAAAAAATCTTTCCTTGGAGCAAAAGGAAATAGAATTAAAATGACACAATATATTTGTTCAAATATGACAGACGTGTGTGGTTTTTATGTTCCATATGGTTATTATTATCATTATCTTTTATCATTGTCATTTTTATTGTCATTCATTGCACTTTCTTTTCTTCTTCCTTTTCTCTTTATCATCTTTCCTTCCTTTTCTTCCTATCCTTGTTTCTGTTCATCACACTTTTCTTCATCTTCTCCCTTTTCTTTTTCATTCATTTTTTTCTTTTCTTCTTTCTTCTCTTTTTCTTTTCTTTCATTCATCTTTTCTTCTTTTCTTTTCATTCATTCTTTTTTCTTCTTCTTTTTCTTTTTCATTCATCTTTTTTCTTTTCTTCCTCTTCTTCTCTCTTTTCTTCGTCTTCTTCATCATCATCCTTCTCTGCCTTTCTCTTGCTCTCACCCTCTCTCTTTACCACACACCGTTAATATGCAAATAAGCAAAAATGATTCACCGTACAGTCACCAACCATTTCAAGACAAACTGCTTGTTTACCAGAAGCATTTACTTCAATTAGCTTGTTCGTGATTTTCGGCTTGTGAGTTCGTGCTTGCGTGTCTGCGTCCGTGCTTTCAAAGGGTTGATTTCGAATATTTACTTCCTTTTGGGAGTTTGTCGCAAAATGGTTTTTTCTCTTCTCTCTTTCTTTCTCTTTCTCTTTCTCTCTCTTTCTTTCTCTTTCTCTTTCTCTTTCTCTTTCTCTTTCTCTTCTCTTTCTCTCTCTTCGCTCTCTCTCGCTCTCGCTCTCGCTCTCGCTCTCGCTCTCTCTCTCTCTCTCTCTCTCTCTCTCTCTCTCTCTCTCTCTCTCTCTCTCTCTCTCTCTCTCTCTCTCTCTCTCTCTCTCTCTCTCTTCTCTCTCTTTCTCTCTGGTTAAATCGCGTTGTATTTTTTGCATTTCTTTATTATCGTCATCGAAGCTGTAGTTGTTTTTCTGTCTTGTTATTATCGTTATTATCATGAGTGTCATTGTTATTATCGTTATCATCACTGTTATTTTTATTATTATTATTATTATTGATGTTATCATCCTGTTGCTAATACTATCATTATCAATATTACTATTATCATCATTATCATTATCATTATCATGATTGTTATTTTTATTGTTATTATCATTAATGATTTTGTTACTATTATTATCATTGTTCTTATTATTATCTTTAATATTTCTATCATTCTTATTATTATTATCATTGTTATTATTACTAATATTATTATTATCATTCTTATTATTATTATTATTTTCATTATTATTATATTTTATTATTATTATAATTTATTATTATATTATTTATCATTTTCATTTCTTATTCTTCTTATTATTATTAATATTATTATTTTCATTCTTATTATTGTTATTATTATTATCATTATTTCTATTGTTTATTTATTATCATTGTTATTATTTTTGTTATTGTTGTTGCGATCATATTTTATTTATTATTATTATTATTATTATTATTTCATTAATATTATTATCATTATTATTATCATTATTATCTCATTCATCATTATAATTATAATTTTATCATTTCATTATCATCATCTTTGTTATTGATAGTACTATATTACCATCATCATGAGCATGATCATTTATCTATATCATTATCATATTCATATCAGTATCATATTATATTTGTTATCATCATTACTGTTAGTATCAATATTATTTTATCCTCATTATCATTATCATAATTTTCATTATCTTATTAGCATTGTTATCATTATTATTGATATTATTAATATTATTGTCATTATTATGATTTCTGTTATCGTTGTTACTGCCATTGGAACTGTTATTATTATCATTATTATTGTTATTACTGTTATCATTGCTGTTGTTTTGTTATCACTATTCTTATCATTATTATTATGATCATCATCATCATTACTATTATCATTATCATTATCATTATATTCATTATTAATATTATCATCATCATTATATCATGTTTCTTTGGTTTTATGTGCGTGTGTTTGTTTGTATGCGTGTGTGTTTGTTTGTTGAGTGTGTAGGGGGTGAGGTAAATTGGGTATGTTTGTTTATATCTGTGCGTGTGTTTATGTGCGTCAACGCGTGTGTGTGTATGTACGTTTCCACACGCACGCGTACGTGCGTATTTTCACCAGTGACTCTACCCACGTCCAGGTACCACCCCCAACCCCCCCCCCACCTACCATCCACACCCCAACCATCAACACCACCCCCCACCACCTCCCACCACCCACCACCCACCACCCACCTCCCACCCCCCCACCCCACCCCCACTATCCACCTCCACCGCCCACATCCACCATCCACATCCACCACCCCCATCCACCACCCACCACCACACCCACCATCCACCATCCACCACCCACCCCACCCCCACCACCCCCACCCCCCACCCACCCCAACCACCCCCAAACTCGCCCCCAAACACACTTACGTAAAAGGAATGTCAGGGCAGGAAATGAGTGCCAGGAAAGGTCAACCTGCACTATGAGACAGGTTCCGAGTGCCCTTTCTCTGTTGCCTCTCCTCTCTCTCCTGTGTTCTCTCTTCTCTCCTTTCCTCTCTCCTCTCTCTCTTCTTCTTTTCTTCTCTTTTCTTCTCTCTCCTGGGTTCTCTCTTCTCTTCTTTTCTCTCCTCTTCTCTCTCTGGTTCTGTCTTCTCTTCTTTCTTTCCTCTCTCTGGGTTCTCTCCTTCTCTCTTTTCTCTCTCCTGTGTCTCTCTTCTCTTCTTTTTCTCTCTCTTCTCTCTCCTGTGTTCTCTCTTCTCTTCTTTTCTCTCCTCTTCTCTCTCCTGTGTTCTCTCTTCTCTTCTTTTCTCTCCTCTCCTCTCTCTTTTTTCTCGCTCCTTTCCTCTCTTCTGTGTTCTCTCTTCTCTTTTCTTTCTCTCTTCTGTCCTCTATTCTCTTTTCTTCTCCGCTTCTCTCTCCTGTGCCCTCTCTTGTTTTTTTTCTCTCCTCTGTCCTCTATCCTCCCTTTTTCTCTTCTTTCCTCTCTCCTGTGTCCTCTCTTCCCTCTTGTTCTCTTTCTCTTTTTTTCTTTTTCCTTTCTTTTCTCTGTCCTCACTTCTCTATTTTTCTCCTTTCCTGTTTCTAGTGTCTCTTTTTTCTCTCCTCTCTTCTCCTTTTTTCTCTTCTCTCCTCTCTCCTGTGTCCTCTTTTCTCTTCTTTCGCTCCTCTTCTCTCACCTTTCTTGTTTCTTGTATACTCTTTCCTTTCTCCTGTCTCCTCTATCCTGTCTACTCTTTACTTTCTCCTGTCTGCTTTCTACTCTCTCCTCTCTCCTCTTCCTCTTTCTCATTTCTCTCTCCTCTCCTCTCCTCTCTCTATTCTTTAGTCTCTGTATTATCTCTGTCCAGACTCTCCTCTCGTCTCTGTCATTTTCTCTCTCTTTTTCTCCCTCTCTCTTCTCTCTTCCTCTCTCTTTTTTCTCTCTTTTCTCTCTCTCTCTCTCCTCTCTCCTTCTCTTTTTTCTCTCCTCTCTCTTTTCTCTCCTCTCTCTTTTCTCTCTCTCTCATTTCTCTCTCCTCTCTCTTTTTTTCTCTCGTCTCTCTTCTTCTCTCTCTCTCTTTTTTTTCTCTCCTCTCTCTTCTCTCTCCTCTCTCTTCTCTCTCCTCTCTCTTTTTTCTCTCCTCTCCTTCTCTTCCTCTCTCTTTTTCTCTCCTCTCTCTTTCTCTCTTTTCTCTCTCTCTCTTTCTCTTTTCTCTTCTCTCCTCTCTCTTTTTTTCTTCCTCTCTCTTCTTTCTTCTTCCCTCTCTTCCTTCTCTTTCCCCTTTGCCCACCCCTTTCTCGTCTCCTGTCTCTTTCCCCTTACCTTCCTTCTCCTCCTTTTGTGTCCATTCCCCCTTTCTTTCCTCGTCTTCCCTTTTCTATTTCTTCCCACTTATCCCTTTTCTCACTTCGCCCTCTTCTTTTACCCCTATCTCTTCCTCCATCCCCTCTCGTCTCTTATCATTCCCCTCTTCCCCCCCGCCTGTTTGGTCGCGTGTCCCTCTCTCTTTCTTCTTCTCCATTGTCTAAATATCTCCTCTTTATCTCCCTCCTTCTCTTTCTTGGCCTAGATCACCCCTCTCTTTCTAATTCCCTTTTCTTTCCTAACTTCTTCTTATATTCTCCTTCCTTCACTTTTTTTTCTTCTCTCTCCTTATATTCTCCTTCCTTCACCTTTTTTTCTCTTTCTCCTTATATTCTCCTTCCTTCACTTTTTTTCTCTTCTTCTCTTTTTTTTACAACCTTCGCCCACGTGTTTCGTTTCCTCTCCTCCCCTCCTCCTTTACCCCTTTTCCTCACTTCCCTCTATCCTCCCCTTCTCCCCTCTTACCTACATGCTTCATCCATTTCCGTCCCCTATTCCCTCTTTGCCATTTCCTCCCTATTCCCACATGCCCCTATTTCCCTATTTATCCCCCTCTCCACCCTCCCTCCCTCTCCCCACAGGTTCCTATTTGCCCAAATGTTCCCTCTCCCTACCATACCCTATTTTCCCACATACACCTCCCTACATGCCTCTGTTAGCCTACATGCTCCCTCACCCTACATACCCCTATTTTCCCACATACATCCTCTCCCTATATGCCTCTGTTAGCCTACATGCTCCTCACCCTTGCCCCTATTTCCCCACAGTACACCCTTCTTCCCTACCATACCCCTATTTGTCCCACATACATCCTCTCCCTACATGCCTCTATTGGCCACATTGCTCCTCCCGCTACATGCCCCCTTTTGTCCACATACACCCTCACCTTACATGCCTCTTATTAGCCTTACATTACACCCCTCCCTTACATGCCCCTATGTTCACCCACATACACTCTCACCCTACATACCCCTATTGTCCACATACACCCTCCCCCTACATACCGCCTATATTTCCGCCACATACCACCTTCTTCCTACATGCCTCTATTTTTCCCACCATACACCCTCTCCTACATTACCCCTATGTGTCCCCACATACACCTCTCCCACAACCCCTAATTGTCCCACAATACACCCTCCCCCTACATGCCCTATTTCCACATACACCCTCCCCCTACATACCCCTATTGTGCCCACATACACCCTCCCTACGCATACCCCTATTTCCCCACATACACCCTCCTCCCTACATACCCCTATTGATCCCACATACACCCTCCCCCTACGATATAGTTCCCCATACACCCTCTCCCTACATTACCCCTATTTCCCCCCACACCTTACACCCTATTTCCCCCTAATTCCCTCCCCCACATACACCCTCACCCTACATACCCCTATTTTCCCACATACACCCTCTCCCTACATGCCTCTGCTCGCCTACATGCTCCCTATTTCCCCACATCACCCTTCACCCTACATTACCCCCTATTTTCCCCACTTACATCCTCACCCTACATGCCCCTATTTCCCACTACACCCTCTCCCTACATACCCTATTTCCCACATACACCCTCTCTCCCTACATACCCCTATTTTCCCATACACCCTCCCCCTACATAACCCCTATTTCCCCACATTACACCCTCTCCCTACATGCCTCTGCTCGCCCTACATGCCCCTATTTTCCCACATACACCCTCACCCTACATGCCCCTATTTCCCCCACATACCCTCTTTCCTGTCCACTGTGGGGTTCCGTAGAGCACAGGCCGGGGACACCAGGACACCGTTAGCTTCAATAGCGTTAGGTGAAAGGGTGTCATTATTGATTCACGAATAAAGTGACGCGGTGACATCCAGCCTCTCCCAGAACTGTCCTTACCTACCTCTCTCTTTTTCTTTCCTGTCTTTGTTTGTTTCTTGTTGTTTCTCTGTCTGTCTGTCTCTCTTTCTGTCTTTCTCTTTCTTTTCTTTCTTTTCTTTCTCTTTCTCTCTTCTTTCTTTCTTTCTTCTTCTTCTCTCTCTCTCTCCTCTCTCTCTCTCTCTCTCTCTCTCTTCTCTCTCTCTCTCTCTCTCTCTCTCTCTCTCTCTCTCTCTCCATCTCTTTCGTCTGTCTGTCTCTCTGTCTATCCACGTCCCTGTCTATCATTCTATCACTACATCTCTCTGTCTGTTCATTTCTATACCAATTTTATTTCTTTTCCTGTTATTCTTTTTTTTTTCTTTTTTTTTTTTTTTTTTTTTGTCTTCTGCTCTACTACCTTATGAACTTTTTGTGTCACTCCGTTAATTACTTTTCCTGTCTATCTTGGGTTTTTATCTAACGATAGATAGATAAACTGAACACGAAGGCACGCGAACACAGGTAGAAACGGAAACGCATAATTATGTACACCTTCTCTCTCTCTCTCTCTTCTCTATATATATATATATATATTTCTCTTATATTATCTTTCTCTCTCTTTAAACTTTAACTCTCTCTCTCTCTTTCTCTCTCTCCTCTCTCTCTCTCCTCTCTCTCTCTCTCTCTCTCTCTCTCTCTCTCTCTCTCTCTCTCTCTCTCTCTCTCTCTCTCTCTCTCTCTCTCTCTCTCCTCTCTCTCTCTCTCTCTCCTGTGTCTCTCTCTGTATGGTCTATGCGTGTGTGTGTGTGTGTGTGTGTGTGTCAGTGAAAACAAGGACTATCGGCATATTAATAATGATAAGAACTGCAATTACTCTAATACCCTCTAGATGGCCAGCGAATTACCATAACAGAATGATGCTTTCATAATCGACACCCATCAAAGGTAGATTGAGATTGGCATATACCCTAATCAAAGGCATTACGTGTCCTCCTAGAGCACAGGTGAACACGGGAGCATAGCATGTTCTTCCTCTGTGTCTCACAAAGCGTAAATTCGCAAAATATCCCACTTTTTTTTCTATAAAGCAGGAAAATTCAGCTTTATTTTTATACATGGGGCCCCTCCTTTTTTTGACACGGGAATATAATAACACTGATTCGCGCGGATGTCATCATGGTTCGATGCGTTTACCATGCCTCCATTGGTAAATATAGCATTATTTACCCCCGAGAATTTACTCACCTACAGCATCTTTGACTTCTTTGTCCAGCCTCCTTTCCCCTCCTTCTTAAGAGCGAGTTTCCAGAGTCCGTGACCAACACAGGAAGAAAATGGCTTGCCCACAGCATCCTTCCTTCCTCCAGTAATATCTCCCCAAGGCCCCTTTTCCCATGAAGTAAGGGAAAGCTTTCAACCCCCCCCTCCCTCCCCTCACCGCCCCTCCCCCATGCGCCTGTCATTCCTCTATGCCAACCTCGGCATCATTAACCCCAAGGCGTTCGCTCACTGACAGCCTCCTATGCTCTTCCCTGCCTAATTAAGCATCATTTCCACGCGCCCATTATTTACCCCTACGATCTCTCTCTCTCTCTCCCCCTCTCCTCCCTCTCCCCTTCCCCTACGACCCCTGTCACCCCTTTACCCCCATGCCGTACATAGCATCATTCACCCCCCCTCCAAACCCCCCCCTCCCTTCCCTGTCTCTATTTACCTCTATGATCTCTCCCTTCCCCTCTTCCTCCATCCCCCTAAGATCTCCCCCTCCCTCTCTCTCCCCCTCCTCCTCTCTCCCCTACAACCCCCCCCCCCTCCCCATGACCCCCGCCACCCCCATGCCGTACATGCATCATTCACCACCCGAGAATCCCACTCCCTTCCCTTTCTCTATAAAGCAAGATAAAGCTCTATCTCTCCCTTCCCTCTCTCTCTCTCTCTCCCTTCCTCCCTCTTCCCCTTCCTTCTCTCCCCTAACCCTCCCACGACCCTACGACCCCTCCCTCTATCCTACGACCCTCCCCTTACTCTCCCCTCCCCTCCCTCCCTCTTCCCCTCCCTCCCTCTCCCTCTTCCCCCTCTCCCTCTCCCCTCTCCCCTCCCCTACGACCTCCCCTCCTCCCACGACCCCTCCTCTCCCCCACAAACCCTTCCCCCACGACCCCTCCCTTCTTCCCCTACGGCCCCTCCCTCTTCCCCCTCCCTCTCCCCTTACGACCCCTATCCCTCTTCCCCCTCCCCTCCCTCCCTTTCCCCCTCCCTTCCCCCTCCCCCCCCTTTCCTCCCCCCCCTCCCCCCTTTTCCCCCTCCCTCTTCCCCCTCCCTTTTCCCCCTCCCTCCCTCTCCCCTACGACCCCTCCTTCCCCCCCTTCCCCCGTGCCGCCCAGAGCACTTTTTCCCCGAGGTTTCCTTCCCTCCTTGCGCCCCGCCAAGCTTCCTCTAATGACCGGGTCGTCTCGAGTCATTAGACGGAAGCCTCGACTTGCAGGTTTCGGGGTCTTCAGCCGCCATTTTTTTTTTTTTTTTTTTTTTCACACCCTCCGTGTCGTGTTTTCGCTCTCCTCTTCTTTTCTCTCTCTTTCGCTTTCATTTCGAGATTTTTTTTCTCCTTTCTCTCTCTCTCTCTCTCTCTCATCTCTCTCTGGTTTTCATTTCGGTATTTTCGTTTTTTTCTTTTTTTCTCTCTCTTTCATTTCGGTATTTTCGTTTTTCTTTTTTTCTCTCTCGTTTTCAGTTTGGTAATTTCGTTCTTTTTTCTCACTTCCATACGGTCTGTTTTATTTCATTTCCGTTTTATCGTTCCCCCTTTTTCCCCACTTTCATTCACCTTCCGTATTTTCGTTTTGGTTTTCTCTCCTTCTTTCATTCCATTTCCGTATTTTCGTTTTCTTTTTCTCTTCTTTCATTTCGCGTCTCTCTCTGCCTCTGATCTTTTTGCTTGTTTTTGTTTCGCTTTATTTTGTTTTGTTTTATCTCGCTACATCTCTTCTTCTCTTGTACTATTTGTCTATCTCTGTACTGAATGGCCTATGTCTTTATCTTTCTATGTTTCTCTCCATTTATTTATTCATTAGTTTATCAACCTCTCCCTACCTATCTATCTATGTATGTATCTCTATCTCTCTCTCTCTCTCTCTCTCCTCTCTCTCTCTCTCTCTCTCTCTCTCTCTCTCTCTCTCTCTCTCTCTCTCTCTCTCTCTCTCTCTCTCTCTCTCTCTCTCTCTCTCTCTCTCTCTCTCACTCTCACTGTATATCTATCTATCCATCTGTACACTCACATGCATGTGTGTTTGTGCGGTCGCGTGTGTGTCTCGGGGGAATAAACAAATAATTGCACGTACATCCACATGCGTACACACAAAACACACCCAGTCACACACAAAACCACGCACACCTACGCAGCAGCCAGCCAATTTTTCCCTGTCTCTTTGTCCCCCTCAGTTCGTCTTCCGGAAGCCTCATCTTCCCCTTTCTGAGAAACTCGTAGCGGAGTCCCAGTGAGCTCCGTTATGTCCTTCCATGGCCCTCAACTTCCTATTACACAGAGCCCAACATTTTCTACTTAATGAACCCATTCTCTGCCTCACCGCTGCTGGTAATTAGACAATGCCTTGCCTCACTCTTTCTTCTTCTCAGTCGTCTTCTTCTTGTTTCACGTCGTTCTTCTTCTTGTTTCACTTGCCTCACTCTTTCTTCTTCTTCGTCGTCTTCGTCTTATTATTATTTTCTTCGTTCTTCCTTGTTCTACGACTTGGCTTTAGTGTGTCGTCGCTGTATCTTTGCTTCGCCTGTAAGAGGGAGGAAAATGTTAATAAAATAGATAATTTTCTTATCTTCTCTATTTTACGTCTAACGGTGGTCATGGTGAGAGAGGCTGCATATAAAGGTCTTTTTCCATTGGCTCTTCATTGTTTTCATCATCGTAAAAAAGGCGAAAATAAAAGCGTGAAGCGCACAGCGTAATGAGAGGGGGCCCTTAAAAGTGCTTTTCTTTAATGAATCATCTAAACCGGAACTTTTCCTTTCTCTTGGAGGCGAGGAAGGCGAATATTAGAGCCTGAAGGTGTCTTGCCCCAGCCAGCAACAAGTGCCCTGACGTTGCTGCTTCGTGTGTTCGAATCCTGGAGCTTCGAACTTGCTGTCTGTATCGTGTGTCTGAATCCTGAAGTTTCGAAATTAGTGTCGTGTCATACCGAATCCTGAAGATTCGAACTCGCTCTTAATTTTGTGTGACTTGGAATCCTAGAGCTTCGAAATTGCAATTAATTTCGTGTGATTTCGAAACCTGGAACTGCCATCTTGCTGTCAATTTCTCCTGATTCTGAATCCTGGAGCTTCGAACTTGCTCTCCATTTCGTGTGATCGAATCCCAGAGCTTCGAACTTGCTCTCCATTTCGTGTGTTCGAATCCCAGAGCTTCGAACTTGTCAGCATCGTGACAGACCGAATCCTGGAGATTCGAACTCGCTCTTAATTTCGTGTGGCTCCTTCAACTTCGAAATTGCAATTAATTTCGTGTGATTTCGAAACCTGGAACTGCCAACTTGCTGTCAATTTCGCTTGATTCCGAATCCTGGAGCTTCGAACTTGCTGTCCGACCGCTCATTCAGAGATAAATTTCCAGCTGTACAATTCCAACTTTCAAGGAACTGTATTGAAGGGGTTCTCTTTTCAGTTCCAGCTGGCGGAGATGAAGTTGGAAATGGCAATCAGGCATTTTGAGGGGAATTATACGGAACAGAACCTGGGAAACGGCGATTTCGTATATTGCGCATGCAGGAGGGCTGTTCTCT
>NW_020869296.1:282267-292267 GCF_003789085.1 Penaeus vannamei | reverse complement strand
CGGAGACAGAAACTTGTTCTTCAGAAGACTCAGGAGGTTCTTCAGAGACTCAGGAGGTCTTCAGAAGACTCAGGAGGTCCTTCAGAAGACTCAGGAGGTCCTTCAGAAGACTCAGGAGGTCCTTCAGAAGACTCAGGAGGTTCTTCAGAAGACTCAGGACTTCAGACTCAGGTCCTTCAGAAGATCTTCAGAAGACTCAGGAGTCTTCAGAAGGACTCAGGACTTCAGGACTCAGGAGGTCCTTCAGAAGACTCAGGAGGCTTCAGAAGACTCAGGAGGTCCTTCAGAAGACTCAGGAGGTTCTTCAGAAGACTCAGGAGGTCCTTCAGAAGACTCAGGGGTCCTTCAGAAGACTCAGGAAGAGGAGGTTCTTCAGAAGACTCTGGAGGTTCTTCAGAAGACTCAGGAGGTCCTTCAGAAGACTCAGGAAGAGGTTCTTCAGAAGAAGTTCAGAAGACTCAGGAGTCCTTCAGAAGACTCTTCCTCAGGAGTCCTTCAGAGACTCAGGAGGTCCTTCAGAAGACTCAGGAGTTCTCAGAAGACTCAGGAGGTTCTTTCAGAAGACTCAGGAGGTCCTTCAGAAGAACTCAGAATTCAGACTCAGGAAGAGGAGGTCCTTCAGAAGGAGGTCCTTCAGAGACTCAGGAGGTCCTTCAGAAGACTCAGAGAGGTCCTTTCAGAAGAAGGAGTCCTTCAGAAGACTCAGGAGGTTCTTCAGAAGACTCTGGAGGTCCTTCAGAAGACTCAGGGGGTCCTTCAGAAGACTCAGGAAGAGGAGATTCTTCAGAAGAGGAGGTTCTTCAGAAGACTCAGGAGGTCCTTCAGAAGACTCTTCAGAAGGAGGTTCTTCAGAAGACTCTGGAGGTCTTCAGAAGACTCAGGAGGTCCTTCAGAAGACTCAGGAGGTCCTTCAGAAGACTCAGAGGAGGTCCTTCAGAGACTCAGGGGTCCTTCAGAAGACTCAGGAAGAGGAGGTTCTTCAGAAGACTCTCAGAAGATCAGGAGGTCCTTCTCTAGGTTCTTCAGAAGACTCAGGAGGTCTTCAGAGACTCAGGAGGTCCTTCAGAAGACTCAGGAGAGTCGTCTTCAGAGACTCAGGAGGTCCTTCAGAAGACAGGAGGTTCTTCAGAAGACTCAGGAGGTCTTCAGAAGACTCAGGGTCCTTCAGACTCAGGAGATCTTTCAGAAAGCTCAGGGAGGTCCTTCAGAGACTCAGGAGGTCCTTCAGACGACTCAGGAGTCCTTCAGAAGATCAGGAAGAGGAGGTCCTTCAGAAGACTCAGGAGGTCCTTCAGTCTTCAGAAGACTCTGGAGGTCTTCACTCAGGAGGTCCTTCAGAGACTCTCCTCAGAGGTTCTTCAGAAGACTCAGGAGGTCCTTCAGAAGACTCAAGGTCCTTCAGAAGACTCAGAAGAGGAGGTTCTTCAGAAGGACTGTCCTTCAGAAGACTCAGGAGAGGAGGTCTTCAGAAGACTCAGGAGGTTCTTCAGAAGACTCAGGAGGTCCTTCAGAAAGACTCAGAAGATCCTTCAGAAGGACTCAGGAGGTCCTTCAGAAGACTCAGAGGTCCTTCAGAAGACCAGGAGGTCCTTCAGAAGACTCAGAGGGTTCTCAGAAGACTCCTTCAGAAGACTCAGGAGGTCCTTAAGAAGCTCCTTCAGAAGACTCAGGAGGTTCTTCAGAAGACTCCTTCAGGAAGACTCAGGAGGAGGTCTTCAGAAGACTCAGAGGTCTTCAGAGACTCAGGAGGTCCTTCAGAAGACTCAGGATTCTCAGAAGAAGGACTCAGAAGACTCGGAGGTCCTCTCAGGAGTCCTTCAGAGACTCAGTCCTTCAGAAGACTCGGTCCTTCCCTTCAGAAGACTCAGGAAGAGGAGGTCCTTCAGAAGACTCCTTCAGGACTCAGAAGAGACTCAGGAGGTCCTTCAGAGGGGTCCTTCAGAAGACTCAGGGAGGTCCTTCAGAGAGGTCAGAGACTCAGGAGGTCCTTCAGAAGACTCAGGAAGAGAGGTCTTTCAGAAGACTCAGGAGGCTCACTCAGGAGGTCCTTCAGAAGACTCAGGAAGAGGAAGAAGACTCAGGGTCCTTCAGAAGACTTCAGGAGAGTCCTTCAGAAGACTCAGGAGGTCCTTCAGAAGACTCAGAGGTTCTTCAGAAGACTCCTTCAGAAGACTCAGGAGGTCCTTCAGAAGACTCAGGAAGCAGGAGGTCTTCAGAAGACTCAGGAAGAGGAGTCCTCAGAAGACTCTCTTCAGAGACTCAGGAGGTCCTTCAGAAGACTCAGGAGAGGTCCTCAGAAGACTCAGGAGGAAGACTCCTTCAGAAGACTCAGGAGGTCTTCAGAAGCTCACTTCAGGGAGGTCCTTCAGAAGCTCAGGAGGTCCTTCAGAAGCTCAGGATCAGAAGTAGGAGGTCCTTCAGAAGACTCAGGAGGTCCTTCAGAAGACTCAGGAAGAGGTCCTTCAGAAGACTCAGGAGGTCCTTCAGAGACTCAGGGGTCCTTCAGAAGGCTCAGGGAGGAGGTCCTTCAGAAGACTCAGGAGGTCCTTCAGAAGGCTCAGGAGGTCCTTCAGAAACTCAGGAGTCCTTCAGAAGACTCAGGAGGTCCTTCAGAAGACTCAGAGGTCCTTCAGAAGACTCAGGAGGTCCTTCAGTAGGCTCAGGAAGAAGACTCAGGAGGTCCTTCAGTAGGCTCCTTCAGAAGGCTCAGGAAGAGGAGGTCCTTCACAAGGGAACTCGAACGGAGGAATCAGGTCCTGGAAAATAACTGAATCCTGTAAGTTACAAATGATAACACACAAAGCATGCAACTTGTTGTATAAAGCTGAAAAAAATAAGATTAATTTGCTCTAATCAAACGCAGTGGTTACGCCTCTCGTCCGACGGAATATTTGGTTTTATGAGAGCAATTAATAAGAGCAACTATTTATTTGGATTTGGTAGAATATAAAAGAGAAGCTTACATTGAACATCAAAATATAATGTTTTCGTCCATAAATCTCTTCAACAATCCTATCTATTCATTTGCACTTTTTATAGCATCTTATAATTCTCTTGAAGAGGGAGTTGTTCATAGGTTGAGGTCACAGACAGAATCGCAATAGGATAAATCATAACTACCATATCAGTCAACTCAAATTTTGTTGAATCCATACACACAACCATAACACACTGTATAACAAACATCACAACTAATATATAATTAATCCCTTACAACAGGTTTACGGTGTCTCACAATCAATATTCGAATCGTGGAATGGAAGGCGAACGAGTGCCGGCTCAATTCATCAGCGCAAGTGCAGGAACACAATCACTGTACTTTTATTACTAAATCTGTTCGTAAGAAAGTGTGATTTGGAGCCTATGAATAACCATTATCTATTTTTGGAAAATATGTAAGACTTTGAATCTTTCATTGACCTAAAATAAGTGGCAAAACGTGTGGTATTAGTTATCGTTGACTTTGTCGTAGGATATTTTCCAAATGCGACTTCCTGAAATACTCTTTATCGAAATGGCAACATATATGGAGGCCAGGCGGTATTCTATTATGACTACACATTTCTAGAAATATTAAAAGCTAAACATTTCTTTTAAACATCCATGTACAGCAGGCAAATCAAATGAAAATCTGCAAAATCGCCGATTCCCTTGTAAATGTTTTTCGTAGTTGCACCATCTGTTGGCGGCTAATGTAACTAGTTAAGTGACCTGAGTTTCTTCTTCTTTTTGCCAAACTAAGCCTGCTACATTATATTCTTAATTATAGAACACCAATTGAGCTCAAAACCGCAGTGACGCCTTTTCACCGTACGCACGCGTGTATGTGTGTGCAGTGTTTATGGAAATCCGAAGTCAGTCCATGGGGATGAGTTGGATGAGTTGAGATACAATATGTATGATTCGTTTCGGGAGTTCTGGATGCCCTACGTTGAGCTAAAATGTGATCCTAGTTTTCGCTATCATTATTCGAAACCTTGGCATTTCCATGAGGAGACACATTCATGCATGTTTACTTGTTTCATCTCGAGCAGCTACTGGCTGGCTGGCTCTAGGAAGGGTCTATATCAAAATCTCAAGACCCGACTCCCATTAAATGTTCTGTATGATATCTGATATCTTCCAATGAGATCTTGGCCATTCTGATGAAAGTGGCATTGCATCTCGCTCTCTACTTTCATTTGTCATATGTGCATTTTTTATTACTTTTATCAATACACGACTGTTTACAGTATACGCGTATGTGTAGATAAGAATGGCATGCTAATCTTTTCTCACGAATTTAAGGTTTCTATATATATCTTGATAATCACTTATGGAATAATTAAAGCCAAAAGAATTTAGCACCAGATAAAGGCATGCACAATAATCCAAACGAATTATACATACTGTTTCGGGCTCACCACAGATCATAAACTTCGTGTTTCCATTAACGGTAAATGCACACATACAATGATAAAAAAGCACTTATAAATCCACTGTTGCCCTACCCCTCGTTTTTCTGTTTTGAAACAGTGGGAAGAAGGAAAAGGACAATCAGTTCGATTAGCCGCTACTAGATGGTGCTGCTACGAAAAGCATTTACAAAGTCCTTAGTGATTTTGCAGATTTTTACTGGATTTAGCTAACATACATAGATGTTTAAAGTATGGAACGTTTCCATGTTCCAAGAAATGTGCAGTTGTCGTTTATATCTGCTGTGTTAATAGAATGAGAATGCCTCTCCCTTGTTAAGAGTTGCCATTTCGAATAAATAGTAATAAAATAAAAATAAATAATAACTTACCTCCCTACAAAGTCAACGATAACTAATGCTACCCTTTTGTTATCACCTATTTGAAGAAAAAGAAAGTTCCAAAAATAGACAATACAATTATTGGTTATTTATATTCTACCAATCACTTTGTTATGATATTTACGCTATGTTTACATGAAAATGGCTGCCAAAATCGACTTGTTGATCGTAATGTTTTCCGAACAGTCGACTATCAATAAATTAATAGGGCAAAAACAAGCAGAGGACGCATCGGCCACACAAGAGCCGATCCCCCCCACCTCCCATCCCCCACCCGTGATCAGACCACATATGAAACCTTTCCCTTCACATCTCCCCCAGTCACAGCGCCCCCTACCTCCACCCCAAACCCCTCCTCCACACCCTCCATACCCATACCCGCGACCAGCAATCCTCCCCTCCCAATACCCTCCCCTCTCTCCCTGCCCGCGGCCAGCCAGCTCCCTCGCGCCCTTGCTGACTCGCCGGCCTCCAACTCTGCTGAGCCATCCACGCGCCCCTCGCCCGGCGCTCCCAGCCAGCAGACCCCCGCCCCTACAGACGCCCCAAAGTCAACTAAGAGCCCTCCTGCCGTCACACGCCAGAGAAGACCAAAGTGGAAGCTTCTACACAAGTAACACCTAAACGGAGCTTCAGAAAAAGACAAAACAACAGGAGTAACAATCAAAGAGAACAACTCGACCCCAACCGCCACTGGGAGGAAACAGCTCAGCAGCAGGTGCAAGGGGCTACCGCCCAACCCGCTGCCCCCCCCCCCCCTCCTCCAGCAGCACCACCAGTCATCACTAACAACTATGCAGAACGAGCAAAACCCACACAAGATATTGATGAAGACGGTTACACCAAATCAAGAAACCAGAGAGAAAGAGACAAAGAACACCAAACACCAAAGCCGTTAAAGGGGGCAGATCGTCCTGACACAGTCTACCTTTACATCACCAGCTGTCACCCAGACACAAACGAAGAGGATATAGAAGAACATCTATCCAGAAAGCTTGAAAACACAAGTGTCAAGCCCATAAGACAGTGATGACGCATGATTACTACACCAGCTTTACGGTGTCAGTAAGAGGAAAGAACATAAAACCTGAACTATTTTTAGACTCTGATAATTTTCCTGACAAAGTTAAAGTGTTCCTAAACAAAAAAGTACAAGCGCGATCAGAATGTTTGACCAGGCAACGCCGTCAGCGTTACCAATGACTAGATCGCAAAAAGTCATACAAATAGAGCATATAAACGCTCAGTCTCTCCTCGGGCATTTTGAAGAAACTAAAATGCTTGTTGAGGAGAGAAACATAGACATATTATGCATAAGTGAAACATGGCTCCACCAGGAAATGGTCAGTAATTTCATCCATATTCCAAATTTTAAAGTTTACAGATGTGATGCAGGGCGAGGAGGAGGAGTGTGTATATATGTACGGGATACCCTGAAGTCAAACAGGGAGCAACATGCTTCCTTCCTTCATAGTCTATAGGCACCCCATGCTACCTCGGAATCTTTTGAATACATTGAAAAAGTTTTTAGAGAAATGTCCTTAGAAAAGAAACCGCTTTTCATCTTAGGTGACCTAAATGATGATTTAACAAAATCTAATGCTAGCACAAATAGATAAACTTACTCAAATTACAGAAAAACCTCTTCTCTATTAGATTTAATAATAACTCAGACCAGATGTCACCCCGTGCCACGTTGCTGATCATGAACTTATCAGATGACGTTAAATATAAAGAAAACAAAGAGACCGCCAGTAACTTTTCGCGATTTCAAACACTATGACCCTCAGTCTTTCCGCGAGCTTATCCTGTCTAAAGAAAATGAATCTATTAAATATTCCATCGACAGATAATGTAAACAAACAAGTAACTATTCTCACGGAAGTTATTAAAATCAGCATCGATGCGCTGGCTCCCTACGTAACACGAATCGCCAGACGTCCCCCTGCTCCATGGATAAATGACATCAAGAGAGCCATTTGCGATAGAAATGAAGCCCACCAAGCTCTTAAAAGTAACAGACATGAAGCTGCTTTCAAGTAGATTATAAAGTAAAAAAGAAAAATGTCAAATTGTTAATTCAATCTGCTAAAAGAAATTATTTCAGAAATAAATTTACCGAGTATAAGAACAACTCTGATAAGACATGGAAAATTGTTAAAACACTAGTGCCTCAAAACAAACAGCTCACTAGTGATTGTGCAGGTCCTACACAAAACACAGAACATTTTAATGACTTCTTTTCAAAAAGAAAACTAACTTATGAACAAACAACTGCTTCTACATTACAACGAAACACAGATCGGGCAATGTTTACAACTAATTTTTTCAGACCACAACCAGTGGACGTAGAAACAATAATCTTAGTAATAAAACACCTTCGCGAAACAAATGCTGTAGGAGCAGACGGTATTGCTTTGCGCTTTATCAGAGATAGTCTACCCGCAATTGTACACTATTTGACAGTCATTATTAACACCTCTCTGGTCACTGGTGTCTTTCGTCGCTTTGGAAACATGGTATAGTAACACCAATTTTCAAGTCGGGGGATATAGACGATGTGAATAATTATCGCCCTATCACTATACTCCCTATATTATCTAAAGTTCTTGAAAAAATTGTAGCAAATCAATTAACGAGTTTCCTGGAAGCCAATAACTTATTATCTAAAACGCAACATGGTTTCAGAAGTAAGTTATCTACTGGAACAGCTTTACTACAAATTACTGATGAGATCTATAATAACATAGACAATAATCAGGTAAATTTGCTCACATTATGCGACCTTTCTAAGGCTTTTGATAGTGTTAACCACGAAATTCTCCTCAACAAATTAGTAATTCATAAAATTGATACCTTTTGGTTTAAAAGTTATTTAGATACAAGGACCCAATCGGTAAGAATCAGTGATTGTATGTCATCAAAACAAGAAGTACCTTTTGGTGTTCCGCAAGGATCCATTTTAGGTCCGATCCTATTCACAATTTTCATAAATGATTTATCAACAATACTCATAACTGCCTTCTGGTGCAGTACGCCGATGATTCACAGTTTCTTCATAGTGACTCTGTAAACAACTTGAATACATTAATAAGAAACACTCAACATACCCTTACACAAGCAAAATTATATTTTGACACTAATGGCTTAAACTAAATCCACATAAAACTCTAATAGCTAAAAATCATAACAACAAGATCTTATATATCTTAATCACATAAAAAATCAAATCACTACTGAAACTAGAATCATGGTTGTGCAAACTCGAGTTCTAAGCATTATTAACTACTGTTCAAATATTTGGGGTTCGACTAACAAAACCCAAATGCAAAAAGTAAAAAAATTACAAAACTTTGCTGCAAGAGTTGCATTACGTATATCAGTAAACTTGATCACATTAGCCGCATATACAAAAAATAAAATGGTTAAAAGTCCAACCTAAATGCAGTTATGACACATGAGTATTCATCTACAAGCTCATTCATGGGAATTATCCGCAATGGTTAATGCCCTTGCAAACTGTAGGGACCACATAAGGTGTCGTGACACGCCAATTAAACTCTTTTTATGTTAAGAGATCGAGTACTGATACAGGGGCACGACAATACCAGATAATATAAGTCATTAATAGCTTTTGTAATTTCAAAACGAAATTAAAATAACACCTTTAAATAAGCAATTGTAGATATGAATGTATTTATATAAAGAATAACCATTGTAATTAATGGAATAAAGTGTTTTGACTTTGACTTTGACTCACTCACTCTCCCTCACCCTCTCTCTCTCTGCCTCGTTGCCTCTCTCTCTCTCTTCCTCTCTCCCTCTCTCTCCCTCTCTCCCCTCCGTCCCTCCCACCCATCCTATCTCCATCTCCCTCCCCCCTCCCTCCCCCTGTTCTCTGTGTCACCTGCTATTAAGAGTCACAGAAAAATTTTCACTTTTCTTAATGTGTGACTGTGTTTGGGGAGTGGTTTTGTGGTGGTAGGTGGGTGGGTGGGTGGGGGGGAGGCAGGGGTAATTTTGTGCTTGTTGCGTGTGTGTGCGTATGTGTATGTATGCATGTTATTAGTCTACCTATGTATCTGCAAGCACAAAGGTCTAAAATCATTGAGCCGCTATCAGAGATCCCAGAGACTCAGATAGAATAGCAACATCGTCTGCAAAGTCAAAGTCCGTGACCCAGATATTGCTCAGTGTTGCTCCACACTGACTTTGTGTCCATGCAGGTGTTGAAAAGCGTTGGTGCAAGGACACAGTCTTGCCTCATCCTGAGTTAACAGGGAAGAAGCCCGACAGGCCTCCACCACACTTCACAGCACTTTCAGGACCAGTGTATAGGCTTGCGATTAATCAAAAATTCCGCGTCGGAATTCTTGTAAGCCTCAGCATCTCCCACGACGGCTCGCGACGCGCCGAGGCAACCGCCTTCAAGGGGGCGACGGAGGCCTCGAGCAGCCCACGACCGAACTCACGACGACGTTCCACAATGACTCGAAGCGCCAGAATGTGGTTGCGGATCCGTTTCTGAAGGATGTGGGCGAAAACCTTGCGTGGTATACTGAGCAGTGTGATGCCACGGTGGTTGCTACAGTCCCAGCGATCCCTTTCCCCTTCCAGAGGGGGATGACCGCGCCCCTCGACAGGTCAGGGGGATGGAACCGGACTGAAGGATGGCAACCATGACACCATGCAAGCCCCGTGCCATAGGCTCACCCTAGGCTTCAGCAGTTGAGCAAGGACATCGCATATGCCTGCAGCTTTCCCGCCCTTCAGCTTAGAGATCGCCTCCCTCACCTCAGTCGGGGTAGGGGGTCCTCACTGATGGGGGGGGGGTCAGGCACAGGGATTGCGACATCCCTAGCATCTAGACTAACGGCTGGGGGTCTACCTGATACAATGGCTCAAAATAGCGCAACGTCCACGAACCCCAACATTACCTGAGATGATCCGTCCATCCACTGAGCGGCCCGCAGACATCCATGGGGAGGGACTGGCGTTCAGTTGTCTCAGGGCTTGGCAGGCAGGACGAAGGTCACTTACTAGGAAATGGCCTTCTACCTCCTCGGCAAGATTCCTGGCGAACTGTTCCTTATCCCTCCTCAGCAGAGTCCGAGCCCTGCGCACCAAGGAACGGCGCAAATCCCGATTGCCGTTCAGACGAGCCACGACACACGCGCATCTGTGGCCTCCAGTGTCTCCAGCGAG
>NW_020869296.1:250396-265396 GCF_003789085.1 Penaeus vannamei | reverse complement strand
CATGATGTTTATCCAAAAGCCATTGTTTTGTTCTTGCTAGAATGTGCATTTCCTTGTAACGAGCGACTTGCTCTTAAATTCTTACTGCCATCAGGCTCTGAATAAGTTATCCTCAGTGAGGGAGAGAGATAAAGAGAGGGAGGAAGAGAGCGAGTGAGAATAATTGGAAGTGATATATATATAATATATATATATATAATATATATAATATATATAATATATATATATATATATATATAATATATATATATTAATATATATATATATATATATATAATATATATATATATATATTATATATATATATAATATATATAGATAGATAAAAAACAGATCGCTATACATACATAAATACATATCTCTAACCACACACACACACACACACACACACACACACACACACACACACACACACACACACACACACACACACACACACACACACACACACACACATATATACACACGCACACGCACACACAGTGTATGTATAATATTCCGTCAGTCCACTTGTCACTCTTTTTCTCTCCTCACCCTTCTCATTATACAACTTTCTGAAGCATCTGGAATGTCCCAGAAAGTATTCCTCATCCTAATACAAGTTATATGTAATATGTTTAAGTTTGATTGCAGAATATGAATCTTTCTTTGCTTATTTTTCTGCTACTTCAAGATTAAAATAATCAGTCTCGTGGAAATTTTCTGGGAAGCTTTGTAATTTGAAATGTAGCTTTAGACCTGTGTTCTTTTGCAAGTGCCTTGATGTTACTACTAGCAATATCGTGTTTTCAGTTGTAACAGGGTGAGGATCAAGGAATTTCCACTATTTCCCGTTCATAATATTACATCACTTTGCTTTCGAAAATAAGCACACAGCAATGTGCGTTTCTATTTAACATGGATCTGAACGAAATTGAATCTTAATTTTCTTCAAGAAAAGAGTGGAAATAAAGCAAATTAGTCTCACAAATACAAAAGCTATGTTCTTTAAACTTTTTTCTTTCTTTCAACGCGACCGGGCTTAGTCTCATATACTGTGCTCATACTCTAATTGAAAGTCCATTGTACACTAGTTAGTAGTGTTGACTCCACTCTCCCTCCGACATAGAACGCGTTCTTATAGCTGTGCGTGTGTACATACATTTAGTATTTATCATTTGCTTGTTTATTCACTTTAATTTGACTGTTTAATCTTATGACTTGTACTTTGAAGAACTGAGTATAGAAGGGTATCTTCACTTTGAGCCTAAGCAATGTAGGTTAGAGACACCACTGATATCAATGTGACTTTCCCCATGAGTTGTAAGTGTCATGAGCAGAGACATTCCTCTCTAAACTTCATTCTTGCAATACATTATTTAAACGTCCAAACGCATTCATACTTCTCAGACTGTAAAATTCGTCTTAGGCTTCAATTAATGTTCTCAAAGACCCTGGATTCTTTAGATGCAGCTATTAATATTTGTCCAGAATAAACATCATATCATATTCAACAATCATAAACAGTTTTATCTTCATGTTCAGTTTCCTCGTCTTGCAAAAAAAGCGCCAGGAAATTGAGCGAATTCTTTACGCGCAATGAACCCTCGTTGATTAATTTCTCTCTCTTTCAAAGCAACTTGTTTGATTCCCAAATGCCCGCGATAGGAACAACGAACGAATTCCAGAAACAAAACGCACGAACTGGCGCTATCGAGGGCAACAAAATCGTGACGAGATCGCGAAGAGCCAAATGCAGTATCGACGAGTCTTTTTTGTTCGCCCTTAATGCCTTCATCAGTGATTGCCTTTGAGCTCCGGTTCATTAGCTCTTCTGGCGCCGGAGAGGTTGTTTTCGGCCGACGATGCGGTTTGTGTCTTCGTTGTTTGTGTTTTCGCGCTGTGCTGTTTTGGGAACGAACGAACTCGCTGGATGATTTATATCCATGACTACTCGTAAAGGCGAACACTACACAGTAACGTTTTCTAAGATATAAAATCAAACGCTGCCACAAAGGATATCTCTCTTTATCTATTTCTCTATCTCTCCGTCTATTTCTCTGTCTCTCTATGTATAAACACACACGCATGGATAAATATGTACATATGCGTGTGTGTGTGGGGGATGTGTTTATGTATGTGTGTGTGTGTGTGTGTGTGTGTGTGTGTGTGTGTGTGTGTGTGTGTGTGTGTGTGTGGTGTGTGTGTGTGTGTGTATATATATATTATATATATATATATATATATATATATATATATATATATATATATAATATATATATATATATCATAGAAAAATGCATGATTATATGTAATTCCTCTATACTTTTGCAACACGAACATATAAAAAGTAAAATCAGCTGCCTGGAGAAAGCGAAAGCCATTGCCACAAAGTGAATTATAAAGTTGGCAAATTGCATTTCACAGTATGAGGCATTTTCTCTTCATTCACTAGAAGGACGGCAGTATTTTGGTTTTCTTAATTCTTTATTTTTACCATTATCTTTGTTTTCTGCAGTTGTCAACTTTATCATCAGCAGCATTGTTAAGAATTTATTATTATTATTACTTATTATCATCATCACTGTTATCATGATTATTTTTTCATCATTATTATTACTATTATTCCTATTATTGTCATCATCATTATTTATATCATTATCATTATTATTATTTTTATTATCAGTTTTGTTATTTTACCATTATCATTGTTAATAATCGGTTTTATTATTTTCTATTGTAATTATCATTGTTATTTTATTTGTTGTTGTTATCAATATCTTAATTATTATTTTATATCATCATTATTAAGTTTATCATTATCATTACTTTCATTATTAGTATCATTTCTATTATTGTTATTATCATTATACTATTATCAATATAATTCTTATGATAATTTTAATTGTTGTCTTTGTTTTATCCTTTATGATGATAATGATGGTAATGTTTATAATTTTCTTCATTATCATCATCATCATCATCATGTTATAATTACTATCATTATCATCATTTTAATTTTCATTATCATCATACATATATTGTTATCATTATGATTACCATTAATTATGATTATTAGCATAACCATTGCTAACACCATGATTATCTTTTCCATTATTTTATTATTATTATCATTATTATCATCGTTATTATTATTATTACTATCAATATCATCATCATTATCATTATTATCATTACGATCATCATTATATTATCATTGGGATTACTATTCGTATAATCATAATCATTATAAATATTAGCATTAGCATTATTATTATTATTATTCCGTTATCATTGTCACACTTATCATCAATACCATTACCATAATCGTTATCATTATGAACATTAGTATAATTATCGTAGACGCCCAAAGGTATATACAGGTATCACGCGCGACTACCATTGAGTGCGAAGCCGAGGTCGAGCGGATACGAGATAGACGCTACGTAAAACTAAGGTCAACAGGATAAGAGAGAGTTACGTGGGACAGAGGCGCTCTCTCTGACCTCGCCGTACATTCTCCGACATTTGAGGTGAATATCGGGAAAGAATAATGGTTTTGCTGAGCGTGTGACAAAAAAAGAGAGAGAAAAAAAAAAATAAAATAAAAATTAAAAGGAAAAAATAAGAATACGTGGAAATAGGTGAGTGTAGGGGATCACAGTACTGGTAATAAATGCATCGTAGTTAGAATTATGAAGAAATGACTGTGCATGCATTAATATTGAAAATGATTATCATATTAGGTCAATGTTCTAGTATACTAATTAGTATATAGAAATCTTGTGTTGGATATATATTTATTAAGAGTGAATTGAATAGATTAGTTCTTAGGTGGTAAATGATAATAGTATTCCATGAATACAGTATTCTGTGAATATTAGTTCAGCGGAAATGTGTTAAGGCAACGGAGAGTTCTTATAATTTTTTTTAGCTTATTTGCTTTTGTTATAATAATTTGTTCTTGCTGAAAGTTGGGTTCATTTACTGATATATTTTCAAGTATGTGTTTATTTTCATTATTTTTTTTATCAACATTTCTGAACAATTCATTGACATTCAGATATTCAGTTCAGTTTTAATGTGATAATGTGATATTAAACTCGCTTATTCATTACGGGATAACGTAGATTCACGACTGGCAGTTATATAACTATGAGTCATAATTGTCTAGTTGTATGTAAAATGTTTTTTACGAATATTCGCTTAGATTATTCTTCATCTGATTATTTTACACAATTTTTTTTTTCTAATTTTGTCATACGATATCAATAGTTCTCAAGTTAATGATTTTTTTTTTTTACAAAGATTTAGCTCGTGGTAATAACAGTATCATAATAAACTCTATTGATAATTTATTCAAATATTAATGCTAATACTAATGATGACGCTGATGACAAAACTTATAATAGTAATAATGATGATAATGATAACACTTATTATTATCATTATTGATTTATTGATCATTATCATTATTGGTTTATTTATCATTATCATTATCACTTGTTACTGTTATCGTTATCATTACTGCTATCATTATCATTAACGGTTATCATCATCATTACTATAGTTATTACCATTAACATCATTATCATGAAATATTATAATTTTAATCTCATTATTATTACTTTTATTATTATTATCATAAGCGTCATCATTATCCCCTTCATTATTGTAAATTATCATTTTTACTATTATTATTATTATTATTATTATTATTATTATTATCTTCATCATTATTATTAATACCATCATCATATCATATATTACAATAATTATTGCTGTCATTATTCTATTAATATTGTTATTATCATTATCATTATTATCACTATTAGTATTATCGTTACTGTTACAATCATCATTATTATTTTTATTATTATCTCCGCCAAGAGGGTTATATTTTTGGTACCTTGGTTAGATTGTTGGTTGGTTAGTTAGCAGGCTATGAACAGACTTTTATGAATTTCTTACAAGAGCTGTGTCTTAGCCTAACTTCAAGTGCGAATATAAATTGGGCCAAGACGCACTTCTGGTAAAAATTTCATCAAAAAATCTGTTCATGATTTTATAGCGTAATACCGTAATACCTTGACGGAAGTTTGCACTCTCTGCATGCTTCTAGTTGTTGTTATTATTATGATTATTATCATTATTTTGTTATCATTATTATCATCATTATCATTGTGTTATTATTATCACTATTCTCAATATCATCGTCATTAGCAATAATAATATCGTTATTGTTATTATTATTATCATTATTGCTGTTGACGTTGCTATTTTTTTCATCATCCTCATCCTTATTATTATCATTATTATTGCCATCATAATAATAATAATTATTATTATTTGCATTATTATCATGCATATGATCATCAACAGAATTGGTATTTAGAAATTTATCATCATCATTATTATGGTTATCAATATCATTACTTTTATTTTTAAAATTATTATTAATATCATCATTATTATCATTAAGCGAAATCTCCTCTTCAATGTATACTTAGCATATATCACATCAGCCCTTAGTTAATATATCATAAATCATACTCAATGTATATATTTATTAAATCAATATCGATTTATTCCGAGTGGACTGAAGGCCGAAATACGCATAGATAATCAAGTGTTTTGAATTTCTTATGTAACTCTTCTCTGATTCCGTTCATTGGATGATCTAAGTTGATTGAATCCGTCAATATGTACGAAGTAAATATTAGGAGCAAACACGGCAAGAATATTAATTACCTAAATGAATTTAAAACTACATATTAGCAAAATATCATGAACGTGGCATGATTCTTATGAATTAGCAAAAGGCACACCTAAGTGAAAGCAGTATCTAAATAGGGTATTTATCCTTTTTTTTATATAAATGTATGTTTATCGTCATGTAATTGGACACTGAGTGACTCTTGTTAATTTTCTTTTTCTTTTGTATTATTAATTTGCATCATTTGTATAATGATGTGTTTTATCATTATTTTCATATATGTAACCATCTTCGTCAGTATTATGATTTTATTAATAATATTAATTGATTCTTATTATTTTGTCTTATCATTATCATTATCATTATTATTATCATTATTATTGTTATGATCACTGTTATCATTAGTGTTACTATCATCATTATTTTTATTATTATTACTATCATTATCATTATAATTAGTATCATTATCCATCATCATCATTTTTTAAATTTCTCTCATTATTATCATACTCTAACACAACGATTAATCATCTAATATACGAAGTTTATGTTTGATTTCAAAGGAAATACATCAAACCATATTCCTTTCCAGGCCTCATTATATTTTTAAGAATAATTGATTGTTATTATGAATTGGATATTGGATATTTTACTATATTTTCGTAGGTGGAATGACTGATTCACCGTTTCCAAACGGAATAATATTTTGCAACGAAGAGATAAATAAGTAGGGTTTCAACATATATAAGGCAGGAGAGAGAGAGAGAGAGAGAGAGAGAAGAGAGAGAGAGAGAGAGAGAGAGAGAGAGAGAGAGAGAGAGAGAGAGAGAGAGAGAGAGAGAGAGAGAGAGAGAGAGAGACAGAAAGAGAGAAATATTTAGAGGACGATGTTAATCTCTTGCTGCACTGTGGAACTACATGTTCGAAACATTCTGGCTGCGACATGCCACACGGTAAAAATTAGATTATGTGCCTGGAAAAAAATAATTTGCCAAACGGAAAAAAGGAAAAATCAACCACAAACAGGAAAAAAAGTCAATGGTAAACGCAATTCTGATAATTTTTCGTGTTTTTCCCTTCTTCGTTCAGCCATTCATACCCAGAATATCCACTTCGTTCTCACTTTAGTTATTTGAAACTATTGTGAAAATGTCATGTCCGTGAAAATGAAACTAACCATATCCGTGAATATAAAACTGCAAGTTCATGTCCGTTAATGTAAAACTAAAACTGCATGTCCGTGAATATGAAACTGAAACTTCATGTCCTTGAATGATAAAGAAAATGTCCGTGAATATAAGACTGAAACCATATACGTGAATATAAAACTGAAAATTCATGTTCGTGAGTATTAAACTGTAACTTCAGGTCCGAGAACGTAATACTGCAAACTTCATGTCCGTGAATATAAATCTTTAACTTCATGTCCGTTAATGTAAAACGAAAACTGCATGTCCGTGAATGCAAACGTGGAACTTCATGTCCGTGAAATTAAAACTGAAACTACATCTCCATGAATGTAAAACTGTAACTGCATGTCCGTGAATATATTATTGAAACTTTTCGTGAATATAATAGACCATATTCACGTCCGTGAAAATAAAGCTTTAACTTCGTGTTCGTGAATATAAAACTGCAAATTCATGTCCGTGAATATAAAGCTGCAACTTCGTGTTCGTGACATAAATCAATAACCTCATGTCCGTGAATGTAAAACTGAAACTTAATGTCTGTGAATATAAAAACTCTACATAACAGAGCAGAACAGAATTCCAAAGACCTCATGGGCTGAAACATCGTGAGAATTTGCAGCGTGTCTGAGTCACATAACGGTATTAACTTCTATTAACGTCTACAAAATCATTCTGTACCTCCATGAACAAAACCTTACAGGCTCAAAAATATTAAATGAAAGGCTGTGAAACTCAAATTGTTGGTATAATTCATGCAATAAGAAAAATTAGGCCCGTGATCATTGGAATTATCCCAATGTCTGATATTCGGACTCCTGCATCTTACATGTTTCAAAAGGAGAACATTGTATGTAATGAAAAAAGAAAGGAAGAAGAAAAAAAAATGAATCAGAGAAATACATTTGAAAGTATACAGCTTGCCAGCGAAGAGTGTTGTGCGTAGTACTGTAGTCAGATACTTTTTTCCATTTTATTTGAAGCTTCTACAATGCTTGCAATCTAAAATTATGCCAGTGGTTTAAATATATTCATGGTTTTCTATTTTTTTTATGTGAAAATCAGAAAACTACTTTTTACAAAGCTTTTTTATAAGTACAAAGTAGCATAATATTTATGCTTTTATTTTTAATATAACATTTCTTGTTATTTATTCTTATTTTGTACGACATACTTATAGATGGATTGTTCACTTACCAAATGTTTGGATATTTGAATTCCACAAGGTATTCGCCGCTAATGACGTTACCTTTTAACACATATCAGTCAATTAAATCAATCGACGGTATCATGTTTTGTAGTGAACATGATGCAACGCCAAGCAGTGTATGAAAGTGCAAGAGGTTTCGGGATGTTGCAAAGACATTACGTCATCTGACCAACCTAGTCAATGCATGCCATGACACACTTTTTCGCTTTCTTTGCATATCCTTATCCATAAGGTAGTGCCTATGTCAATATCAACCATGAAATAAAAATGCTAATTTAATGTCTCGGTAAGTATACACTGAACAATAATCCATAAATCAGGTTTCCTTCCGTTCCCAATATTCCCTCCGCAAATCTGCTTTTTGCACAAAGTCATCTGAAACTTTTGGGTGATTTTCGCTGTCCGGAATCACCTGCCTTCCCTTGTCAGTCGGAGAATGCAAGACCTTCGTTCCGACATGTGATGAATGCCTTGGACGAAATGGTGCTTCACCGCTGGTCATCATCATCGTCATTATCATTATCTTCATCATTATCATCATCGTCATCATCATCATTACCATCATCTCCATCGTAATCATTCTTATCATCATAATCATCGTTATCGTAATCATCATCAATCATAATCATGGTTATCATCATCACCGTCATCACCATCATCATCATCATCATCTTTACCACATTTCATCATCATATCACCATCATCATCATTTCTCATTGCACGGGTAGTCTTCCCACTCATGGCGCATGTATTGCCTTCTTGGTACAGCCGCTATGTATAGAGTCACGTGTCCCAACTTGTTGCTGCTATAAATGTAAAATCAAAAAGTGGAAACTCCTTGACTTTTTGGCATCTTGAGGAAAATAAAAGAGATCTTTAGTGTTTCGAACAAGTTATGGTTTCCAGATGATGATCTTTTTTTTCTTTCTTTTTAAATGTTTCTCTTTCTTTCTTTCTTTTCGTTTTTTGCTATAGTTCTGTGTTCATGATCGCAGTCCCTCAGATACTTCTACCTAAAGTGCATAATTTTTTTTTTCATAAGGAAGTAAATAGTTTTAAAGGGAACCGACCAGACATCTACCATCTTTCTTTAAGACATGGTTATTGGAATCACCTATTTACTATAAAGTAGAGCAAGGGCATTACGAGGTTGAGGTTCAAAATAATGAAAATGCGATTGTGCCCACAGCGTGGTAGCCAGCACATTCGGTAAGAGAAAGGGCGAATTAACAGAGGCAAGAGGAATCCGACTAATCGGGACAGGACGTTAGACCCCGGAAAAAAGGTTATATACATACGGTAACAGGGTTGTGGCTCATGAAGTGTCTATTGGGCGTTATGTATTATTACCTTATCTTTGGTGCATTTCCGATTGCCTCGTGTCTTATCTCTCTCGCACATCCGTGTCTGCTTTGCCACCTTGACCTGAAGATGTGTCTCCCTCATATACTTTCCCTGTCTTTGTTCACTTATCCTAACTTTTGAGTCTAGCATCCATGATGGATTCAGAGGTACTTAACACATTCCAACAAGCTACATACACTTATTGTGAACGGACACGCGAGAGTGCGCTACAAGAGTATTCTCGGTGACACGCACAAGCTCATATGCACACAGTCCATACAAAAATACACACAATTTTATAAGTAAAACAACAACACTAAAACAATTCTAACAAAAGACCACTAACTCTAATCACAACAATACGACACCACGACACAGTCAACACACATAATAGCATAGCACCGAATAGGTCACTGCAATAATTAGCTATCCAGCATATAGAATAGAGTATATAGACTGTAGGCATGGTATGATGTATAGAGTGTTAAGTACAGTAAATGACTCGAGGTAGGATACTGTAGCTATAGCTAGTATAGATGATAACGATATGATATCATTTCATATAAAGCTAAAAGGAAACGAAAAGGAAAGAAGAGTAAGAGATGAGAGTGAATGATAAATACAATATAATAATTGATAGTATTATAATAAAAGATATGAAGAAATAGACATATAACTGAAGTGACTAAATAAAATATATTTAAGTAATATACTGATAAAATCATATAATTTGTATTGTAATAAACGTAGAGACATATCATAATAAATAAAGTACATGAAGTTGTACATATAGTAATAGTTATTAATACTAATCAAGATCAACTAGGTGGAATACAAACGTACATTATAAATAAATACGTATATTGTATATACAATATAGATGTGTTTATAATACATTGTGCAGGTCACATTTAGTAGGGAATGTTGTCTATACATAGTCTGTATCTATCTCTCTAGTTTTGAAGCGAAGAGAGAGTGGAGTTTATGAAATAGATGGAATAGCATAAAAGAGTTAGGAAAATGCGAAATCTGTAAAGAACAGGGATAGGATATATGTTAACTTACGAGGCGGTCTTTTTAATTATTTGATAGTAGTTTTCCTGGAGCTTTAACTTCTAAGGAATTAATTCATGTCTTCGGTTATATGCTACACTCAATTCAAGAGTTGAGATTCGTAAATAAAGAAGTGAAATTTGTACAGAAATAGATATAATCTTATACTTCCTTGTATAAGTGGATTGCATAATGGTAGGTGAACTAACAGTGTTCAACGTTAAGTAACGCAAAAATTAAATGTAGCATTAAGTATGAAATGGAGTTTATTGGTGATCATTAAGTATGCGATGTTGGTATATATCTATGTTTAAGAAAAACTGAGAGGGTATTCAGTTAGATAAAGTACACGGTCTAGGCACACTTATGTCAAAATTTAGCTAACGAGAATCGGGAATTTATTGGTAAGTGAGAGTTAAATAGAAATATATGAAAGATGAAATGATGTCGACAAGCGGTGGGTAGGATTTAGTAAGACAGACTAGATATCTCAGGGTACTAAAGAGTCATTTTTCGAGTCACCTACTTAAGGTATTTAACCGATAAGAGTGTTGGCATGACATCACTTCCGGGATGGATAAGCGGGGCACAAAGATGTTGGGTAGTTTGTCTTTGAAATTACTGGGTCCGGTGCAGCGGTTATAGGACTGGTGGTAACAGGAAACAACAAAAAAGAAAAGTTCGAATCTTTTCATTCTAAGGAATTATCCGCCGATATTGGTGAACACGTTCCCGAGGAGATATTAGCAAAGAAACAATAAATAAAAATCAATATTGCCTCGTAATGATTATTGTTGTATTGGTAGTGTTTTTCCCGTGTGTCAGAACAAAAAAGTGAAAATATAGTGTTGAGCGGTAAAATACCTTGCTTCTTATGTTTGTCGGATGCATAAGTCTAGGTGGTGGTTAAAGGATAGTGAAATATCTTTTTTGGTGTATTAAATTTCAAATAACAAGATTCTGGTATGAGAGAAATTGTCTTTGTGCTGGTTTTCAAAATTCAACTCCTTGTAAGTACATTCTGAATAAGATTAGCAATATGAGTGGTCTCCAGTGGGGCTGTTGAAATTTGATACATTATACTCGTATACTTGTGATACTTTAAGGTTTAGGACAATATTGGTTAGGATGGCCATTAATATTGTCTTATTTAAGGTAAGCTTGTGGACATTTGTTATTTCTCCTCAACCATAGCCGGCAACATTTATCTTCTCATCAGACTTTGCCGCCATTTACAAAAAGATGACAAATGTTGGCCTTATCTTATAGAGTCGTTCCTCGTTTTATTCAGATTTTGTATAAGTGTGTGTTTATTAACAGTTATCTGAATAAACGGCATATATATTATCAATTGCTAGTTAGCATTCTCGGGTACACTATCTACATTTCCTGTACTTTCTTTTCCCTCTGTAACATACATTCTTCTCTCTTATCTCTCTATCTGCATTCTTTCACTTACAAAATCATTATTCTTTGGCGTATTCTTTCATCTCTTTCTTCTCCTTGGTTCCTTCGTATATCTACTAATCGTGTTACATCGGTGTACCTTCATGCGGGTAGCGTATATTATTCTTTGTGTTTGCTGTTCATCTCTAATACATCTCTATTTTCTTCTGTCATGCGTCACTAGCATCTCCTATTTATATTTTATTATTATTATGTATGTTATTCGGAAAATTAAGTAAATACTTTACTCAGAATATTTAAAAGAAAATTATACAAATGGTTAAACTTGGCATATTAAAAGTGTCTGGAAAGGTATTACAAATAAGGAAAACCTTTATATGAAGTAAATTATTTGCTAAAAAAATATAGTTCTGGGATACAACATGTAAGTATTATTCATATTTTCGAACTCAAAAATGAAAAAATAAATTTAATAGAAAACATATTTGAACTCATATAAATCATACTTAGATAGAAATCCACCATTGTAGACTAGAATATATTTTATATTGACTAATGTGTACATATCATTATGTGGCCAGAAAATTAGAAATAAGAAGACTTCACAAATAAATGGAAAAATAAGTAATATCTGAACTAAAACGTGCGTATCTTCATATACTGGTTAACTCACACTCTTTCGGGCATGGCAGGCGAAGTGTGTCTATTGTCGTTAATAATGTATTGTTTGATTTCGTGTTCTTCTTTGTATTCTATTGTTTCATTATTCCATTCTTATTTTTTCCATTAACATTTTCGAAACACTGTGTCTACACTTTTGGCAAACATCGTAAGATGCAGGAGCTACGACACTAAATACCAGCAACAACGGGAGGAAAATCTCACTGATCACCGGGTATTTTATATTATCTAGTTGGCAATTGAATGTGTGTATTATTGTGGTCTCGAACAGTTTGTTGGGTGTTCATCAGCTGTTTGTTCAGTTTAATTATTATTTAGTGACACGAGCATAGTTAAGTATAGTTAATATGGGCTGTACAGGAATTGGTTTGTTGTGATAAACGACGTTCAAATAATAGAATCTATACGCTTTAGGAATTCAGACACACTGGGTGGCGACACACATTCTCAAAGGATGTTTAGCCGCCACAAATGCGGGTCATTTTAGCGAATATCTGTGTCTAGGCCATCTCGTAGTCTTATTGGATTAACATGTCTATTTTATTTCAACAAGCACATTACAAGTTTTCAGTTTACATTCACCGGAACATCGACAACAGGCTATCACTATTGAAGCCATATTACACATATATTAGTTTAATAACTAAACACGTATAGTTTTTAGTATAGCTTTATATCTTTATCAATACGGTAATTGTAATTATATGCCAGTTTTATCTATTATTTATCAGAACGAAAAGTTAAAGCTTATTTTCACGTAGCGAGTCGTGGGTAAAATTGGTCTATAAATAATATTTCACTAGAATAGTTTACAATTATTAATTTTACAGGACAGCAGTATTAACAGTTATTATTCATTCATTGGGAGCAATTAGTTTAGTTAATCATACCAATACATTTTTGTTTAATGTATTATTGTTTACTGTGCATAGTGATAGGTTATGACGTATTGTAATTTTCATGGATCAATGGCGTTTTTATTGTAGTTTACCTTTAACTGTATTGTATGTATGGAAATGAAATTAAATAGTGAATTATTTTAATGTGATACAAGGTAGTAAGTAAGTAAAAGGTTTTTTGCGTATACATATAATTAACGTATATTCTACGGACTTTGTAATAGATTTACAGTTATATTTATTACTCAGATAGACATAGTAAATTATACTATTATCAATGATTTTTGGATTAGTATCCAATAGTTATATTGGTGTATATATAGGTCGTTTATTTAAACTGTAGCTGGAATATAGGATCATAGTATGAAGTTTAGATGTGTCTCAAGAATTAGTTCTATAATATATTCAACGGTAATACTTAAGATAGTTTAATGATTCTATGATATTACTATTCACGGAACCAATTAAAGTTATTTCAGTTTTATCATTATACAGGACCTGGTTCTCTATGATATTTTGAGTTTTTAACATTGAAGAGACTGAGGCTTGGTGCGGAGTGTTTAATGATTGCAGCGGATTAATGTAGGGTTATTTTATGTTCAAGTTGTATTGTATAACTCAGTGAAATATAAATTGTAGATAGTTTAGTATATTATACTGATGACAGTAATTGAATATCATAAACAATATATATTATTCCAATATAGTCTAGTCAGTTGGTAAAGTGATTAATAGATACGATAATGTGGAGTAATATATTCGTAAATTATATGAAGTATATATGTAGTCGATAGATAGTAGTATAAATATAGAGAGATAAGGGTGGTAATAATCTAACGAAATATTACTCAGACTAATGTGCGAGTTCCATTGATTATTATATATTATATATATATGGTCTTAGTTTATTTTGTTGGTTATTTAGATTTGTCTTTTTATATTTTTCCGGTTTATTTGGCTAATAATTTAATTTTTATTTATTCTCATATAGGCTACATATTAATGTCATTCATAGTTATTATAATTTGTACCATGTTGATGCGACACTTGTTACACTGACAATACAGTAATACATGAAGTAATAAAATCATTAGTTGTTAATATTCGTAATAATAACCTATGAGCTAGTATTTGAATTCAACTAGTAGCATATAGCGTAGAGAATTTATAATACATAATATCGTCCTATATATAATATTATCTCTCGTCTTTATCGTATGTATGTATACGTGCTATCACATAAGTAATTGAACAATAACTTGGGTCAGCATTCGAGCCAGGTGAAATTCTAACTCTAATTCTAAATGAACTCAGTGGAGGCTTTAAGTTCTTTACTTCGTCTTCTCGATACACAGCTGTTCTGTGGCGTCTTGTGACACTCAATTTCAGTTCCATTAATACACCACCTTTAGTTACAAGCTTTCTCATTTTACCTTGACTTAATTCGCTTTCAATCACTACTTCGGGTTTTCTATGATTCATTCAGTTCATATTCTCTGTTTCTTCGGTTCGCGAATTCGC